>PISX010005723.1:65020-104767 GCA_004024625.1 Mellivora capensis | reverse complement strand
CTCCCAGCTCCGCCCAGAACCCTCCCTCGCCTCTCAGCCCCGCCCAGATCCCTTCACAGCCCCGCCCACAAGCCTCTCAGTCCCGCCCACATCCCCTAACAGCCCATCCTCTCCCCTCACAGCTCCGCCCACGACCCTCCCCTTTCATGGGTCCTTACCTTCACAGCTCCTCCCCTCACGACAGATCCCTCCAAACTGTCCGGGTATTACACCTCAGTCGTGGGACAGAGCTGCCTCCTCCTAGTCCCCTCTCCGCCCTCACGACCTCCTTCGGCTCTCCTAGAACGCCCCCTTCGCCCAGGCCCCGCCCCCTGCCGCTCTAGCCTCCACTCCTCTCGTTGGCTCGCGCCCGGCCGACGCTGGGCTGGAGACCCGGCAGCAACCCGCGAGCAAGAGAGCGGATGAGCTAGCGAGCGGGCGGCGACTCTGGCCTACAGCTCGCCGCTGCGTCGGGGCCTCGCAGCTCAGCCGCCGCTGAGAGCCTGCGCCGTAGCTGCTTCCAAGCCCGGGTCCGAAGACGGCGCCTTCCCAAGCGCAGGAACCAGGTCGAGTGGGCCTGCGCGCGACTCTCCCCGAGGCCCGGCACCCCTACCTCGATTCCAGGGCCCCAGAACTCACGCCCACCGAGGTCAGGTTCGCTTTCTCCCTTCTTCTCCCGGCCTAACTAGCTGCTTCTTCCCCACAGTTGCGTCCAGTGGTCCCAGGACTCCGGAAAGTTTTGGATGAGCCTATCCCAACACTTAGAAATGGGGCTCTGGAACCTGGGAGTCCAGGAGAGTTGCCTTTAGGGCTCTGGTCGCCGGCTTCCTCTCCAAAGTTTTGGATCCCCTTCCTGTTTCACATTCACTACCACCCGAGGTGCCATGGCCCCCAGGCCTTGGAGTGAGTGGAGCACGACCCTGTCCCACCTGGCCCTGGGAGTGGTGTCTCTCCATGCAGCCGTGAGCACTGCCCAGGTGAGTACACTGGGGCTGGGTAGGAGTGTGTCCCACTCCCAAACTGTAAGGACCTGCATCAGGTCCAGTTGCCCCGATCAGGGAGACGGTGGTGGGAGGTTGAGTCTGAGGGCCAGGGTTGCATGAGACCCCCAGACCTTTCCCTGCTTAAAGGAAAGCCCTGGCTTCTTTTTTCCCACATCTCCTCCTATCCCTATACTGACAGGCAAGTCGAGGGGCCGCTGCTGGCTTCCTGCTCCAGGCGTTGGCCTCTGCCACGGTGCTGGCCCCGGGGCTGGGCACAGATGAAGACTGTCTTGCTGGAGCCTGGGTGGCCACTGTCATTGGCCTGCCCCTTCTGGCCTTTGATTTCCACTGGGTGAACGGGGATCGCTCCTCTGCCAACCTGCTTCTGGGAGGAGGGATGGTGCTGGCAGTGGCTGGTGACCACCTTGGTGCTGAGGGCCGCTCTGTGGCTGGTCAGGCAGTGGTGCTGGTGGTTGCAGTAACCATCCTCATTGTGGCCGTTTTCACAACCAACACTTATGGAATGTGGGGGGGCACAATGTTGGGCGCTGCAGGCCTCCTGAGCCGGCTGGAGGAAGACAGACTGCTGCTGCTACCAAAAGAGGACGTCTGTCGCTGGGCCCTGGCCGCAGGCAGTTGGGCCTACCACCGAGCCCTGCACACACAGCGACTGCAGTGGGAGTGATGTTTGGGGATCAAAGTGGGGCTTCTGCCCTGGCTACACCTTCCCCTCTCACAGGTCTGCTCCTGTGGGCCTCCTCCCCTAGGATGGACTCTCTTGCCTCCCAAAGAGAGCTTGCTGCAGGGCGATGGATGCCTTGGTCAGGAGGCTGAGTCTGGGCACTGTCCCTCCTCTGGCTGAGTGTGGGCACTCGCCTAGACTAGAATGAAGGAGATGGGGCCCCAGGCACATGTTGGGACCTGATGCTGGGCAGGCCATGGTTTTGGATCCAGAGAGAGGCTTGGTCTCCAATAAACCTTAGGAATATGGAATCTGCCCATTCTTGAAAGGGATCGAGATGTCCTCCAGTGAGCTTTCTAAAACTCCAGCGCAGCAACTGGTTTCCTTGTGCAAAAAAAATAGATGTCCTGGAATTAGCCCTGGGCCTCACTCAGCCTAACCTCCTAATGACACCCTTGTCAGGAGGACCCTTAGACTGAGAAGACCTAGTCCTGGGCCCCACGACCTAGTGAAGCTCTGAATATCCTTGCACAGCGTTGCAGGTGGCCCTCCGGGACAGTGACCTTCACCGGCTGCCGGTAGGGGTGGGAGAGGGCAAGACTATACTACAGCTGTCCTCAGAACTGCACGTCCCCTCCCAGAGCCGATTTAACATGGGCCTATTTGCCCTCTGGCCTGTGCAAGGCACGTCCTGATTTCCCAAGACCCTCACTTTCCTTAGCAGACCCCTCTTCGGTTTCCAACCCCGGGATTAGGCAGAAGGGTGGTTTAAATTCCAGGTCCGGAGCCCTTTCTCGGGGAGTACCCATGCTTGGGTGCGGTGGAAGGACACCTGGTCTCACACAAGAGGGACAGGAGTGGCCAGCAGGGGTTCTCTCCCCGGCGTTTCCAAACCCTGAGTGTTGGAGGACAAAGGCGCAAGCAAACCCCGACGTGGGGGTCCGGGCATGCCCACCATCCGAGGGGCCCTCAGCTTGTAGGCCGCACCCTAGACGGACCGGAAGCGGCGCGCACGCCCCCAACCCCAGGATTTCCCCGCCCCCGGCGCGCGCCCCTCCGCAGGTCTCCCTGGGCCCCGCCCCCTTCCTGCCCACTTTCTGCAGGGGCGGGCCCTCGGGCGTCCTTGCGCATCCATTGGGTCTGGCGGACGTGCCGTCTCACCCTGAGTGGCGCTCCCATTGGCTCCACACGGTCACGTGACTGGGAGACCGAGGGGGCGGTGGCGGAGGCCGGGGAGCGCGCAGCGAAAACAAAGATGGCGGCCGCGCCGGGGTCGGTGGCCGCGGCGGCTTCGGGGCGACGCGCGGGCCGGACCCACTGAGGCGGCGGCGCAGGGACCGGGGTTGCGGGGTCGCGGCGGCAGCCAGAGGGCGGCGGGAGCGCGCGGCGCCCCTAACCTCCAGCCGCGGGTGCGCGCCGGCACCCGCCCGCCGGGCCGACCGGCCGCGATGTCCGGCGCGGAGGAGGCCGGCGGGGGCGGGCCGGCCGCGGGGCCCGCCGGCGCGGTGCCGGCTGGGGCCGGGGTCGGGGTCGGGGCCGGGCCTGGGGCGGCCGCGGGGCCGGCGGCAGCAGCCGCGCTGGGCGAGGCGGCGGGGCCCGGGCTCCCGGACGAGGCGGGCCTGGCCGGCGCCCGGCAGCTGCAGGAGGCGGCCGGCGACCCAGACGCGCCGCCCAAGAAGCGGCTGCGGGCGGCCGAGGCAGCCGAGGCGGCGGCGGCGGCGGCGGCGGCGGGCAGCGGGAAGCTGGAGGAGCGGCTCTACTCGGTGCTGTGCTGCACCGTCTGCCTGGACCTGCCTAAGGCCTCCGTGTACCAGGTAGGGCCGCCGGCCCGACCCCGACCCAGCCCGGCTCCAGCCCCGCCGCGGCCGCTCCCCCCTCCCGACCCCCACCCCCACCCGCAGCCCGGGCACCGCGTGCCCTCGGAAGCCAGGTCTGAGCTCCGGGGCCCCAGCGGTCGCGACTCCTGGCGTCTGTTCGGAAGCTCTGCGCTCTCCTCCTCGCAGGACTTTATTTCCCAGTCGTAGTCAGCCCTTTCTCGTCCGGACGTCCCTGTGTCTCGGTTCGAATCTCGTCTTTCCGCGGCCTTGTTTTCCAGCCTTCCCCGCTGCCCCCACCTCCGCAGCCCCCAGCCCGCCCTCTCGAGTTGACCCCCAAGAAAGCTGGCGACAGACGCGCACCCCCCCCAGCCCCCCCCGCCCAGAGTCGGCTCCCCCCGTCCTTGAGCTCCCTGGACTCAGGGAGACCCTGGGGTTCCCTCTTCACTCTAGACCTTTTCTGTTCTTCGAGCAGCCACACCCCCGAAAGCTGTCTCCGGGCTTCTCTTGTGCACCTTCTGTCTCCCGGTTGAAAGGATTCTCTTTTCTTTCATCTTGGAGGAACACTGAAGGGACAGGATCGTCTCTTTCCCTTCTCTCTCCCTTTTCCTCCTTCCTGGTGTGGATGAACCACCTGCCCCCTCCCTGCCTGACCTCATGCTGTGCCTTCCAGACCGCGGTGCCCTAAGGTGGACTCCCACCCCCTCCCGCCTCACCCACACCGGGGCCTGGCTTCTCAGGCTACCAGCACTCCAGGAATTGTGTCCACCCTCCTTTATCCACGTGACAATTCAGAATGGTGGCTGGACTCCGTCCTTAGCCAGCCAGGGCCATCGGAGAGCGTCCTTGGCCCTGGTGGGTCTCACACGTGCGTCACATAGCAGCAGGGGCCACACTGGGCCGAGTCAGTTTGCAGTGCGCGGCCTTCTTTGTTCACCTCTCTCCACCTCAGCACCTCCTCCCCACCTCTGACTTTGATACCCCTTCTTCCCAGAACCCCTTTGAGGAATGGGACAGGTTCTCTGTCACCTTTCTTTGCACTTAGGGGAGCTGGTCCTAGCTGATAGGGCCTTGTTTCCCTGCTGTTAAACTGGGGACCATGGGTGAGAGGGCCTTTTTTATTTTATGTGTTCGTTTGGCAGAGACACAGTGAGAAAGGGAACACACGCAGGGGGAGTGGGAGAGGGAGAACCAGGCTTCCTATGGAGCAAGGAGCCCAATGTAGGGCTCGATTCTAGGACCCTGGGATCATGACCTGAGCCAAAGGCAGACGCTTAATCAGTGAGCCACCCAGGCGCCCAGAGAGGGCCATTTTTGTAGTAAGCAGCATGAGGCTAATCTGGGATGCCATTTCCCTAGCCTCTAGATCTCCACATCCTTTCCTGCTTTGGCATGAGGTAGCTTAGGAGGACCCTGGTGTGCCCAGGTGGCAGAGAGGAAAGAGAAGGCATTGGCAGGGAAGTGGGTTGAGTTCTTTGGGTGGAGGGTAAGGCTGGAGCCTTTCCTGGCAAGAGGCCCTAGCTCAGGAATACCACAGGTCGGGGCGCCTGGGTGGCTCAGTTGGTTAGTCCGGGCTCCCAGCTCCACAGGGAGTCTGCTTCTCCCTCTGACCTTGCCTCTCATGCTCTCTCTCACTGTCCCTCTCTCAAATAAATAAATAAAATCTTAAAAAAAAAAATAAGAGAATACCACAGGTCTTTTGATATAGTTGGGGAGTGCTTTCCATAGTCCTTCAGCCTTGGGGGTGCCCCATAGGAGTTGTGCCCTCTCCAGCCCATGATCTTTGGTCTCAGGTGGAAGAGTTCTTCCTTCCTTGGGTCTTAAATGAGAGCCCCCAAAAGCCAAGCCACTGATGGGTGGGGGGAAAGTCCCGGGGGAGTTTGGGGGACTCCCGTCCTATGAGTGGGCTAGACCTGGTCCTGGCATGATGACATAATAATAGGCTGCATAGTGCTGCCTCCTGGTCCCCGGCCTATGAGCCTGGCTGGTTCAAACCGGCACACACACAGCTGGGAGCAGAGCTCTGTCCTGGGCAGGCTGGAGGCAGGCCGCTAAGCAGCTGTGACGAGAGTGAAGGCGCTGAGACAGCCCTGACCTGTGGCCTTCCCTGTGGCCTAGTGGGCTGCGCTGAGCAGCTTCCCTGGAAGCAGGGTGCTAAGCAAGAGGAGTCCGTGACGCTGAGCTGTAGGCCGTGGTACAGGGCCCCCTGCTCCACGGCCATTCTCCCCAAGTGACAGCCAAGTCTTGGTAGGAAGTTGTTTCCTCTTACTTCTGGAGGCCTGGAGAAACCTCTAGAACATGGGATCAGTAACAGAGCCCTTGACTCTAGAAAGGCTGACTAGAGTCCTTCCACGGATCAGCACTTGCTTTGGGTGCTGAAAGCTGTGCTGTGCTGTGCGGGGGGCGGGTGCTGACTTGGGTGCATAGCCCATGAGGGGCCAGAGGGATGAGCCAGAGGAGGAGGTTCTTGGTGGCTCCTGCTGCATATGACCCTGAATGAGGTCATTGAGAGTAGTGGTTGGGATGGGCCTGGAGACCCTGAGCCATTGCCTGGTCACATCTGAGCTGGGTTTACTCCCAGGAGGATTTGGTCATGAATGGCCTAGGCCCTACACACACAGTTTTGAAACTGACAGGCACACAGCTTTCTGTGTGTCCCTGGTTGGGGCCCACTACTGGCCATCACCTCTTGGCCTGGGCTCAGCCTCTCCATTTCTGAGGGCCTTCTTTGGTGAGCCATGTTGACTGGCCATTTCTGGTAGGCTAGTCTCGGGCGTGTGATGTGGTCTGTTCTCTGTTCCTACCAGCAATGTTTCTTCTGCCTCCCCCCCCCACCCCCAGCCAGGACGCATGGCTTGGGGGCAGGCACCAGCCACGCTGTGTGTCTGGGGATTGTCTTAGATGGCGCCCAGCTCTGGGGTGAGGAGAATAGCCAGGGCCATGCCAAGCCCCGCGCTGTACCTGGCTGAGTCGGGGGGGGGGGGGTAGCTCCATGGGCCTCTGGAGTGGGCTGAGTACACCGTAACTTGAGAGCTTGCCCTGTGGCCATCAGGGGAGCTGTGGTGGTGGCCAGAGCTCCCCTAGAGAGACTTGCCCACCTGTTCTGAGTCGGAGCCCTGGCCCCACGAGGCTGGCTCTCCCACATGTCGAGCACGTCAAGCCGCATACCTGGGCTGGGGCTTGCTTCGGTGTAAGAGCAAGGCACTCATGCAAGTGGTTTTCACCATGGCCTGCTTCAGGTCAGGGATGGAGTGGGGACAGCAGGTGCCGGCTTTGATGTTCTCCGTGCGGGTGTTGGGTGTGTCCTTGGTGACTGGCCTAACAGGGTGTGGGGCCACTTCCCAGAGTCCCAGGAAGCCACTGGGGCAGGTTCCCAGGTGGGGGCAGGAGTTGGAGCAGGGTGGGCAGCAGGACCCCTGCTATGGGGGCAGAACTGTGGCACCAGTGTGCCTGCACCCCCGGAGTGTGTCTGAGTGCCCTTCTCTGGAGGAGACAGCCTTGGCAGTGCCTGGAGCCTTGGAACTACAGCCTGACCTCCTTCCCAGGCCCTCCCCCAGCATTTCACATGGGGTCCCATGTGCTGTCCGGATGGTACACCTGGTAGGACCGTGCTGATGTCAGCTGAGGCCCTGAGCTGTGGGCCAGCGTCTGGAGGGAGGGGCCGCAGAGCTCCCCGATCCCTTACCACGTTCTCAGCCAGAAAGAGGAGTCGTAGTCGGGGCCCCCGACTGGCTTTCTGCCCTGCCAGCAGCACAGCCCCCTCCTCCCACTTGTTGCAGCTGTGTCCCTTCTGCCTGGGTGCTCTCTCTCCACTCCTGTGTCTCTTCTAGGGCCCCACAGCAGCCGTGGCCCCAAGCTGTGGCCACCCTCTCTCCTGCAACAGGGTGCTTGTCTTCCTGGCCCGTTTCTGCCCTGTGGGAGGGCTGGGAGTATCTTGCTGTGCCTCTCACCCCTCGGGTCTCCTGTCTCCACCAGCACACGGCTCAGGCCCTGGCTCGAGGAAACTAGTTACTTGAGTGGCAGTCACATTGGAAAAAGGCCTAGGAAGCAGGGGGGGCCCCATCCTGGCCCAGGCCCCAGCCAGTGTGACCCTTGTCAGGGTGCCTGGTGCGGCAGGCTCTGTTCTGAGTGATGTTTAGGGGATCCTGTGAGGCTGCCCACCCAGCTGGCCTGGGATCCTCTTCCCAGCTCCGGGCTCCTGCTTCGAGGTAAGAAACGAAGCAGAGTAGAGCTGCAGGCACGTACCTGCTTTGGTGTCCAAATCGGGTGTAGAGAGGAGAAAGTTCCTGAACTCCGGCTACACGAGAAGCTGTATTTTTCTGTGGTGGCTACTTGTCATTTGAGTTGCCTTTCACCCTGGAGTGTCTGTCTTCTGAACAAGAGCCTGGCTATGGGAAGGGCTGGTTCCTGCCTGAGTCCTAGCTCTTGAGGCGTCAGAGGCTGTTGGTGCAGGACTTCAAACCCGAAACCTGCTGAGTGTTAGAGTCCTGGCTCTCCCCAGAACAGCTGAGTTCCTTGGACACTGTGAGGTCTCTTCTTAGGTCCCTTGAATACAGAGAACACAGAGATTGATGAGGTGTGGGGCCAGACCTCGGGGATTTGGGGTGCAGCCTTGACGAGCGTGGTGGGGGCCTCCAGCTGGGCTGAGCAGCAGTTCTGGGGCCTTGGCCGAGCTTTGGAGGGTGGGCTGCGCACGTGGGCCTGGGGCCAAGCCTCCCTAGAGCCCCAGTGCAAAACAGGGCTTAAAAGGCCTCTTGACCAAGGCTCGGTTTCCAGGAGTTGAGGGGTATTTGCTAAGGCCCATTACAGCCCAAGGCCTGGGGTTAGGGCTCCTCTTCATGAGTGTGGATGGTACCTGCAGTCCCCCTTACCCCAGGGGTTTTGGCCGGTGCGCGGGAGCTGCCTGCGGCCAGGTGGAGGGAGGGGTTGCTGTCCTGGGAGGGACATGTGCCCGCTCCTGGGGCATCTGCGGAGGGGCGTGAGGGGTACTGCTGTGGCTTGGGTGGCGGTGCTCTGCAGGTGGGGGCCGTGTGAGGGGCCGGGCAGGCTCTGCTGTGCGATGCCCACGGTGGGTGTTTATTCTGTTACTGTCATGTGCTGGGGGCTGAGCCATGACATCATACATGTCTCACCCCCCCACCCCCCGTCTTTAGCACATGATAAGGCCCGTCCTGTCTATGTCACTTTTTGTGCACGAGGAAAGGGAGGCCCAGAAATGAAAGCAGCAAGCCCAGGGTCATGCTGTTGGTGACCTGTAGGCTAGAGTTTAAGCCAGCATCTGCCCTGGGAAGCCCTGTCATGTTCTGAGTTGGGGGGGCCCCTTCTCCTGCCCCTCCCACTGGCAGGATCTTCTTGGCAGCCTGGGTGGGCGCTGCAGGACCTGCTTTTTGGGGTACCCAGGCTCTTGGGGGCTTGGCTCTAGCATGTGGAGTGGGGCATTCTGGCCTGCCCTCACTTCCATCAGAGGCTTGGTATGCAGCTGGCGTTGCACGGAGTCCTTGGGGGAGCTGGGTCCCAGCTGGGCAAGTTGGGGTAGGTGCAGTCCAGCCTAGCCGCTGAGGAGGCTAAGTCTGCGTTACTGAGAGCCCAGACCTGCCTGTGGAGTTGGAGTCTTGCTCAGGAGCGCAGGGAAGACCTGGAGAGCGGGCAGGGCTCTGGAGCATGGTGATGCACACTGTGTGGACAGACCTCCTGGGCCCAGACCAGGCACCTGGTTTGGACCCAAGAACAGCCCTTGGATAATGGCCGCATGTGGACATCAGCTGTCCCTTGGATGTGCCAGCAGCACTCTGCAGCTTCTTGCTGGCTCACTGTTCTCCAGCTCCTAACTGAGCTTGTGGGGCCTAAGGGGCAGTGACCCCACCTCTCCCCAGAGAAGGGCAGGGCCGGGTGCTGCTTCTCCATGGTGTCCTAGCACCTAAGCCTGTGTTGCATCTGAAGGCTCCAGGAGGAAGGGGGTGGGAGCTAGCCTGGGAGCCTGGGTGCTCCTGCAGCCCACAGGCTCTAGAAGGGACCTGCTGGGAGGGGTGTGCAGGTCAGCCCTCGGCCCAGAGCAGTGGACTCTCAGGACAGTGCTGGGAGGTACGCATCATATGCTTGGCAGCGTTGGTGTTCCTTAGGAGGCTCTAGGACTGGATCCGGGCCTCTCCCCCTACACCCCAACCCCGGCTGGGCCACCTGGACACAGGAAAGAAGCCAGCTGGGTTCTATTGCTCTTCTGCTCAGGCAAGTGGTGGCTGCAGAGCGGGGCCCTGCCCATGTAGCCTCCCCCCAGAAGGCACCGGAGCTAGTGTCTGTGGTGGGGGCCCCCTCAGCCACTGCAGGCCCTGGAAGTGAAGGGTCTTGGTGTCCAGTTGGGCTTCCTCACTGGAGGCACCTGGTGGTGGGTGTGGCCTCACTTCCACGGGTGGGGGGGGGCTGAAGTCCCCTCCTCCCAGGAAGACGCAGTTAGATGACACAAGTGTCATCCCCCTATGCCTTGGCGGGCGGCAGAGGTTTTCTCTTGGGGACTGTGGTCTGGCGAAGCCAGGCCTGTGCTGGGCTCAGCCCTGGGGGGGCCTGTGACCAAGCCCGTGCCTCCCGCCAGGTGGAAGGATCCTGTGGTGCCTGTGCGCCTGTGTGCCCTGCCTTTCACTCACGAGGCCTGGTCTGGCTTCTCCATCGGCCCCTGGGGGTGGACAGGATACGGTGCTTTTCCAGCCTGCTGCCCCTGTGAGCAGGCCTCAGCTCATCCCAGCTGCTTCTGGGATTCCCCACCCCCCGCCAGCCCTTGTGTCCAGAGCTGGCATTGGCCCACCCCTGCCAGGCCCCTTCCTCCAGCCTGAGCCCAGCCAGCTCCCCTTCCTCATGATACACATTTTAATTCTTGGCCTGACTTAGAAGTGGAGATTTTTAGTACAGATAACCTGTGGTGTTTGTGTGGACATGGATTTTATGAATGAGGCCTTTGTCCCCAGCCCTCCCACCCGCACTGGTCCTCAGCTCGAAAGTCCCATCACTCACTAGCCCCAGGCTTGCCACACAGGTGCCAAGAGCTCCCTCGGCCTCCCACGGCTCTTTGGCTCAGTAAGCAGACCCCTGAGACGATGGGATGGCAGCCGGTGTTGACTGAGGGTCCCATGTGTGGGAGCTGCACTGCAGCTCCCCCGGAAGTGTCCAGGACCTCAGGAGAAGCTTGCGCCTGGTGGCTTTCTGGAGGTTTGCCACAGCTGGTGAGCCCAGGCCATCTGCCCGCTCACCCTCAGCTGGCTGTGGGAGAGTCTCCCACGTGGAAATCCAGCTAACCCTCAGCAGAACCCCCGCCTGCCCCCCATGCCCAGCATTCCCTGACCTCTGCCTCTGCAGGTTTTTACCAGCCAGGGCCAGGCCTGGGGAGCTGTGTCTACCCCGAGGGGATGCTCAGCTCAAGTGTTTGCTCTTGTATCTCTTGGTTTCTCTGTGGGTCTCTGCTACCCCTGGAGGGCCAGGCCCACAGCCTGTGTATTTCTCTGAAAGGCACCAAATGGGCACTCAGGACGTATGTGTGGAACCAGAGACCCAAGACCAGAGTTGAGCCGCGGCCCACTGTTGACATGTGCAAGGACTCCCGGGAGGGGGCCGGGTGCTGACAGGCCGTGTCTGGGCCTCAGGTCTGCAGGTTCCCAGAGGAAGGGGGTTTGCCGCCTACTGAGCCAGGTCGGCAGTCTGTCCTGCCCGTGGCCCCAATTCTCTCCTCCAGGCATGCCCTGTGCCCGCACACCCTTGTCCCAGGCCAGCTAGGCCTCCACCTGCCACAGCTCTGTGCCGCTAACTTGTAGGAGGGTCCCTGCAGGACGCCAGCCTCGCTGCGTGGGTGGCAGCTGCCTTCTCGCCTGTGCTGGCCAAGGAGGGCTGGAGTGGAGGGGCCAGGCCAGGGGTCTGTCTGAGCCAGGTCCCCAGCCCCAGCACAGGGGAGTGTGTCTGCTGCTACTTGATAGCTTGGACAAGAGTCTGTGTTCCCGGAGGCGTCCCAAAATCAGGGCCTCCAGGGGACCCCTGAGACCGTCCTGGGCCCCTGAGATGGGGAAAGGCTCCAAGCCCCAGTGTGGCCCAGCCTGTCCCCACTAGTGGTCCTGCCTCAGTGGGGCTCAGTAACCTCTGCAAGCCCCTGAGGGCCACCTTTGTGTCATCTGCCTCTCCACAGGAGCCCCACTGGCCGTGTGTTGGCCGTGTTCCAGGGAGAAGGCCCATCCCTCCCGCGCCTGCAGGCCCTTCTGCGGCGGGAGCCCGCGGGGCAGGCTGGTGCATGCGTGTGCACGTCCTGCAGGTCTGTGAGCTCATCTCCCTTTCCTTCTTCGCAGTGTACTAACGGTCACTTGATGTGCGCTGGCTGTTTTATCCACCTACTAGCAGATGCCCGCCTGAAGGAGGAGCAGGCCACGTGCCCTAACTGTCGTTGTGAGATCAGTAAGAGCCTTTGCTGCCGCAACCTGGCCGTGGAGAAGGCCGTGAGCGAGCTGCCCTCCGAGTGTGGCTTCTGCCTGCGCCAGTTTCCCCGCTCCCTCCTGGAGAGGCACCAGAAAGAGGAGTGCCAGGACAGGTGACCTGCAGGGCCGCCCTGGCCACCGGAGGCTTCGCCGCATGCCGGGGCTCAGGGTGGGGCTGGAGGCCAGCCTTCTGCAGGCGTGGCCCCAGAGTGCGGGATCTTCTGGTTGGTCTTTGTTGCCCTGGCCCTGGGTTCTGCACACATTAGCCCAGGGACAGCCTTGCAGGAATGGGCCAGGCTGAAGCCGCTCAGGACCTGAGCCCTGGCGGGGAGCAGGAGTGGGCCCCACTCTGGACCCACTGGCTGTTTGGACATGCCCCTGGCTCTCCAGGGTTCCCTGGCTGCATGGGGGCCTCTTACGAGAGGGCCCAGGAGAGCATGGCCAGCTCTGGGAG
Source organism: Mellivora capensis (assembly GCA_004024625.1). NCBI lineage: Eukaryota > Metazoa > Chordata > Mammalia > Carnivora > Mustelidae > Mellivora > Mellivora capensis. The sequence goes on along the minus strand of PISX010005723.1, from coordinate 92,411 downwards.
CTCAGCGCGAAGCTGCACAGGTACCCGATCCAGTCCCTGCTGGCCAGCGCTGCTGTCTGCTGGTGCTCAGGCCAGCGAGCTTCACATGGAGCAAACCTGCATAGGGTCCAAGACCATGGTCAGTGGCCACTGTTGCCAAGCAAAACAGTCTTCCCCGCAAAGGATGTAGGTGGCACGTGGATTCACAGCCCTCCCGTGCTCCTTTTCCCTCAGTCTCTCACATGTATGCTGACTCCTTCCTGGGGGCTGGCACACGGTGAATACGTTCTTCAAGGGATAGTTTGTAGGAGCAGGGCTGGACAGGGGCCCACCTCTGGAGGACCGCGGGGCAGAGCCACCTCCTGCGGGGCGCAGCCCATGACCACGGTGCTCGCCTCCTCCCCAGGGTGACCCAGTGCAAATACAAGCGCATCGGCTGCCCGTGGCACGGCCCCTTCCACGAGCTGACGGTGCACGAGGCTGCCTGCGCCCACCCCACCAAGACGGGCAACGAGCTGATGGAGATCCTCGACGAGATGGACCAGAGCCACCGCAAGGAGATGCAGCTGTACAATAGCATCTTCAGCCTGCTCAGCTTTGAGAAGATCGGTTACACAGGTGAGGCGCCCCGCCGCCCACTGCACGCCGCACGGGGGCAGGGGTGTGCGGCGGCCGGGAGGGGGAACAGTGGGCTCTGAGCAGCAGCACAGGCCTTGCCGGGTGGCCAGGCTCTGGACAGGCTCTCAGTGAATGGGAGGACACCCTGGGGGAGAAGACGTACCAGAAGCCAAGCATGGGAGGGGCCGGGGCAGGACCCCGAGGGCACCTGCATGGCTCTCAGAGGCCCTCTCACCTGTCCTCCCCTCCCTGGCCCCACCACCCCAACAAGGTGGCGTCCTACTGCGCAGGGCTGCACAGCCCTTGGGACGGGCAGTGTCTGAGCAGAAGGTGGGTGTGTCTTGGAGGGCAGCCAGGGCCCTGCCCTGTGAAGCCAAAGGCGAGAAGAGCACTCGGCACATCCGGTCCTGCCTGCAGGCAGATACTGCCGTGGCCGCGGGGCTCCTGAGGCCATCGAGAAGATGCCCAGGGGCAGGGCTCCCGCATGAGCTGAGGGTGCTCCGCTCAAAATGCAGAGCGGGGAGTGGACGCCCAGGGACGGGCAGGCCGGACCACGCTCAGGCCCGCTGGATCTCATGAGCTCTCCTGGCCACGGCCACTGCTTTTGGACATGCTGGGGAGCAGGAACCAGGCCAGGGCCTGGTCCAGACACAGAGAACAGCAAGAAGCGCCTGCTGACACAGGGGCCGCTGAGGGAGACTGCGGCCCTCTACTGCTCAGCCCACAGCAGGCAGCCGGCTCAGCATCAAGGGCAGCCACAGGCAACCGGTCACGCCATGCTGCCTGGACTAGGCCTGGCTAGGTGCAGGCCTGCACAGGTCTGAGAGGCGAAGGGCCCGGCAGCCCCAGCACCAGAAGGTCATGGCCCGTGGTTAGTTGCAGCCCTGCTGGGCGCCACGGCGCAAACAGGCCAGGCCTTGCAGGTCTGGGCGGGCCGAGGCATCATGACGGTGGCGGTGGCCGGGCAGGGATCCCCGTGCACACAGGAAGGACTGGCCACCTCCGTGGAGGGACTCGCGGGCCGCGGGCCCCGCGCTGTGCTGAGAGAACTGTGTGACAGCACAGGCACCCAGCACCGGGCCACACGCCGGCGCTCCGCCTTGCGCCCCATACAGGCTCTCGGGCCGTGTGCCCACCCGCCGGCTTTTCTGGCAGCTCTGTATCAGAACCAATAAAGTGCACTTGTTCTCAGAACGCATCCTGTCTGTGTGTCTGCTTACCCACGCCCCCCGGGTGGGCCTCCCCCTGCCTGGGCTGGGCCCTGGGGGAGGCCGAGAGGGAGGACAGCGAGGGTCGGGCCGCTCACTTCTTTCAGCGCCTGGACTCCCTGCAGCTAATGCGTGTTACTTCTGTTTGTAGTTGTTTCCCCCAAGCTTGTGTGCGCCTCCATTTGCCATAATTGCGTTTGATTTGCCTTGTGACAAGTAGAGCACGCTCTGTCCTGCGGGTAAGTTGCCTTCCTCCCCGGCTGAGCCTCTGTCCTCGCTCGGCCTCTGGAAGGCGCCGCCCCCGGCCCCGCCTGCACTGACTGCCGGCTCTTCCCGGCCTGTCTGTCTCCACAGAGGTCCAGTTCCGGCCCTACCGCACGGATGACTTCATCACGCGCCTGTACTACGAGACGCCGAGGTTCACGGTGCTGAACCAGACGTGGGTCCTGAAGGCGCGTGTGAACGACTCGGAGCGGAACCCCAACCTGTCGTGCAAGCGCACGCTGTCCTTCCAGCTCCTCCTCAAGAGCAAGGTCACGGCGCCCCTGGAGTGCTCCTTCCTGCTGCTCAAGGGCCCATACGATGACGTGAAGATCAGCCCCGTCATCTACCACTTCGTCTTCACCAACGAGAGCAACGAGACGGACTACGTGCCGCTGCCCATCGTCGACTCCGTGGAGTGCAACAAGCTGCTGGCCGCCAAGAACATCAACCTGCGGCTCTTCCTGTTCCAGATCCAGAAGTAGGCGGCGCCGCCCGGCTGCCCGGCTGCCCACAGTGGCTTCGCCGTGCTCGCCGACCACTTCCGCGCAGGAGGAGCCAACGCGAACACTGGGAAAGTCTGCATGCGCGCGCGGAGGTGTGAGTGCTCGCGCCTCAGCCTCTGCCCTGCCTCCCCGTCCCGGGCACCGGAGGCCAGGCTACCTGCAGAGGAGACGGTGGTTCAGGGACACGACGGGGCTAAGCCCAGCGGCCACGCCCTGGCCCCAGTGGCACAGTGAGGCGTACTGTCTGCTCTGGGCCGGGCTCAGGGAGCACGCTGACTTCAGACGGCATATTTGATTGCAATTAAAAAGGCACCCTTGTTTCCTACTTTCTGTTTTGTTTGAGGGAAAGGCGTAGCTGCGACTGGACATTTGGGGGAGCTTTGGTTGGGCCTGGGGGCCAGGGCCGGAGGTCCTTGTGCCTCCACTGCCGTGCACACCCCCACTGGAGACTTGGAGGCATTTTGCTCCATCCGCCACAGGCCTGCACAAGGGAGCAGCCTGGGCCGGGGTCTTGCAGCGGCCCCAGTGCACCACCACCCCACCCCCCCGCAACCAGCTGCTCCAGAGAGGCAGGACTGGGCCCCCTGGGCTCAGCAGATGCGTCAGAATCCAGGGTGAAGCTCTGTCTCTTCCCAGGAAAACGATTGAACTCTTCACAGGCTCTTCTGTAAGTTATGAAATTTAGCAAGAGAGAATCTATTTTCTGTATTCAACCTTGAGGGCACAGCACCCCAGCCTGAGGGAAGCTGTGGGGGTTGCTGGTGATAAGCTAGCCTGGCTGGGTGAGGGTTTGAGTGGGCCGGCCATCCCCAGTCTGCTGTCAGGGACTGGCTGCTGGCCCTGTGTTCTGGGGGTCCCCGTGGAGGTCAGTCCTCGGGCAGCATGCTTTCTCACTGGAGGGGGCTCTTCACAGCCTCCACTTTGCTGCTCCCATGGCCCTGGCCTGCGGCGAGCAGGCCTCAGTGTGTGGGCTTCACACGGGGGGAAGGAGCCCTGCCTGGAGGACCCTGAGACCCTCAGAGCTGCTAGAAAGGGGAAGTTTGGCCCCCCTCCTTTGCTTGGGAGACACGGCTCTTCTGCGATAGGTTTCTGTTGCTTCAATACCAAAGAACCGTTTCCTTTGCCCCTGGCCTGGCCTGCCCCGTGCTTCAGAGCCGTCCTTCCCCCCGACATCTCCCCACCTCCCCATTTCCCGGGCCGTGTAGGCTCAGCGTGCAGGGGAGCCCAGGTAGCCAGAGTGCAGAGCCGCAGGCCTGCATGGCTCTTCGGTCCCTCCCCCTCCCAGCTCTGAAGCTGGGGGCTGAGAAATGGAGGCAGGGAATCCTGGGGTATTGACAGCTTCATCCCAGTGCCTAGCCCAGGCAGCCCTTTGAGCCAATTCTCCCCCCAGGGCAGCTGGCCTAGTTATACTGAGAAGACTGCTTAGCTTCCCGTTTCCAGCCTAGGGCACGGGGCTCACAGGGGAACCCCTCCTGCAAGGCCATCTGTGACTGGCCGCTGAGGGCACCCAGAGGTGCTATGCTTGCTTTCCTACCCTCCACAAAGAAAGATGCCTCCCCAGCCCCCAGCACATCCTGGGGGCACCCCCTGGCATGAGTCCCACTGCCCTTGGGGGCTGTCCCCCTACCTGGCAGGCACAGAGGATGATGCTCAGAGTGCTGTGTGCCAGGTCTCGTGTGTAGAGGAGACGGTGCTGTGTCATTGCATCTCAGCCTCTCTCAGGGGTGGACACCATCTCTAGAGCTTCTGGATTTCAGGGTGACCATGTGGTTGAGGAGCCAGGGCAGGCTGGGCTTACCTGTTTGGGTGCATGCACGAGAGATCGGAGCCCACAGAGGGGTGGGGCAGGGTGGGGGGCAGCAGATCTCTATGCAGGTCAGGTACGTCGCTGGGCCTCCTCAGCCCTGTTTCTGCATCCCCCGGGTCTAGCAGCCCTCTGGGATGGGGGTGGCAGGTGGGCTGGGATCTGCACACCAGGGGCTTCTGGGTGCTGCGGGCGCATAGCCCACTATTTCCGGCAGCCCAAGGGCGTGCGGGGGGCAGAGTGGCACCACACAAGGCTCTCTCTGTAGGAGTATGTGTCTGGGGGTGCCCGGGAGGCGTGGCAATACATCCCAGCAACTGTCCCCAGCACGGCCCCCACCCGGTGACGGTCAGCTGCTAGGCTTTCAGCTGCTGGAGACAGGTACCCCGGGAGATTGTGATGCATCTCTGCCACTCCTGGGAGCTGGCACCATAAACCTCCCTGTGGCATCTCACTGCGGGGGGGGGGGTTTGATTTACTGGGGATGTCCCCTCCATGTTGTTAGGAAGGAGAAAACACCCACGGTCTTTCTCCAGGACCCCTTGCCATCTTGGTGTCCCGAACTAGAGAGAGGGGGAGGAACTGCGGCAGATGTGGGGGAGTCCTGGGGGCCCCTCCAGTCCCTGCCATCACCCCTTCCCTATGGGCACTACATCCCTCAGCTCACCCAAATGAGACATTTACAAAGATAATAAAAGTAATTTTTTAAAGAGTAAAGTGAGAGAGATGTTTTTATCACTGTGGGAAATGACTTACATGTCACTATTGTGGTCTCTGTTCTCTTTGGGTATTTTCTGTATGTAACTATGGTTTCAAAAAAATTCCAAACCACGTTTTGTCTGTGTTTCCTTAAATGAGAAGCCAGCCTCAGGGACGAGTGTCCCTGGGCTCTGCCAGCAGCCTGGACAAGAGTCAGAAGCTGCTGCCACCAACCCCCCACTCCCCACAGCCCCTGCTCAGTTCTGCCCCATATACGCATGCCTGATCAGTGGGCAGAGAGAAGCAGGGTCCTCTCTGGCTGTTGTGAATCCTGAATGCTCCCAGCAGCCCTTGGGAGACTCCCTCTGCCCTTGGCCAGCCGAGCGGAACCAACCTACACTTCCGCATCCTTGCGCTCCCAGCCCGGCCCCATCTCCACCTTCCCCTGGCTGGGCTCTTCACAACCCCCCAGCCGGCCCTCCAAGCAGCTCTCTTGGTTTCAGGGCCTTCCTGTTCGGCTCCCCACCCCCAGACCAAACTAGGGACCCAAGAGCGCTTTACCCTTCCAAGAGAAGAGGGTTACCTGGGTCCCACTTCCCATCTCTTAAACTTCCTCGGGCTTGGCCTTGCTGGCATCCCTGAAGCCTGGCCGCTGGCCCTGGGCAGTCTTCCCCGGACCCAGAGACCCATCTACCCTCCCCATCATTCCTTCCACTACATGCCTTATGGTCCAGCCTCGGCCTGAGGGGGCTACCCTGTTGGGCCTGTTTCGACTTCCACAGAAATTAGTGCATCCACCATCCACCCTTTGGGCCCTCCTCTGGGGTCTTTGGACAGCGGCCTCGGCACCCAGCGCCAGGGCAGGTGTCTGGCTGTCCAAGCGGGAAGGACGTGCGTCCAGAGGTCGCGGCCCGGGTGCACCGCGCCCACAAGGGGCCAGTGCGTGTGCACCGAGGAGGAAGCACCGGGCGCAGTTCATTTTGGAAAACGCGTCCACGCCCCTTTCCCAGGCCAAGCCCTGGGGGTTTGTGTCCGCGAACGTGACGCCGCTGTGGCTGCCTTCGCGGCCGTGCCGCAGGCCCCGTGAAAGGGGCGTGTTTGACTCCGCGCATCTCTCCAGGCCTCCGGGGGCCCTAAACCCCTCCACCTCCTCCTGCGTGAAGGCGGCGCGTCCCTCAGGTAAGGTCGCAGGTGTGGGCGGGGCTGGCGCGCGCGGGGCGTGAGCGGCAGCCCGCGGGCACTAGCCAGGAGACCCCCACCCCAGGGGCGGCTGCGGGCCCGGGCTGGAGCGTGGGGTGGGGCTCAGCTCCCGCGCGGCCCTGGGGGTCTGGGGAGGTGCGGATCCTCCCGCCGCTCTCTCACTGCTCTTCCCAACAGGACGCCACCCGGACTACAGCTCCCAGGATGCTTCGGGCGGCAGGACTACATTTCCCGGGAGGCTCCGCCCCGGAAGGGGCGGGGACTGGGGCGGGGCCGCGGCGTTCGCGCGGGAAGTCCGACGGCCGGCGCGCGGCTGCCGGAGCATGAGCGTGGAGCGCGAGCTTCGCCGTGAGTCTCCCCGCCGGGTGCGGGGCGGGGAGCGGGTCTGGCCCTCCCGAGCGAAGGGGCCCAGCTTCCCGGCTCCGTCTCCCTCTCTCTGCAGAGCTGAGCAAGGCCAAGGCCAAGGCCCAGAGGAACGGGCAGCTGCGGGACGAGGCCGCCCTCTGCCACCAGCTGGGGGAGCTCCTGGCCAGCCATGGTGCGCGGTCCGCGGCCGCCCCGGGCTGTGGTCCGGGACCGGGACAGCTGGGGGCGGGGGGGGGGGTGGACCGGGACCGGCGGCGGGGAGGGGGGCCGGGAACCTTGCGGAGCGGGCAGCCCGGGGCCAGCCACAGCCCCGCCCGCCCGCCCGCGCGGTCCCTGGCTGACTGCCCGGCGGGGGCTGAAGCCTGCCGTGCCTGCCCGCCCAGGACGCTACGCAGAGGCCCTGCGAGAGCACCAGCATGAGCTCCAGCTCCTGGAGAGCGTCGACGACCCGCTGGGCTGCGCCGTGGCGCACCGCAAGATCGGAGAGCGACTGGCCGAGCTGGAGGATTACTCAGCCGCCCTGAAGGTGGCCCGGGGCCGGCCGGGGCGGGGCAGGGGCCGGGGCCGGGGCCGGGGCCGGGCCCGGGCCCACCCCCAGCCCCCTTGCAACCACGTCCAGCCCTCCAGGGTCCCCACTTCCTGCCGGTCCCTTTCTGAGGAGAGAAGCACAGTCTTCAGCGTCTGACCTCTGGCTGGAGGAGGACACGCATGGACACGGCCTGTTCTTCCGACAGCCCTGAGCCAGGGGGCTGTAGGCTGGTCCTGGGGCAGGCACATCATAGCCTGTCCTAGGAGCCTGCTCCCCGCAACCATTCACAAACGTAAAACTTCAGCCGTTACTGTCCACAAAGGGGCTGCTCTGGTCCTGGGAGTGCGCCTGCGGCACCGAGCTGACTCCCACTCGTGTCTTCCTCGTGACGACATTGGCTGGGCGGAGTGTGGCTCCACCGTCCCCACAGGCAGCCCTTGGCATAGAAGAGAGGGGACATGTGTAGCCCGGCTTTGGCCTGCTCTGTGGGGACTTGGGGGACTCTCTTGGGCAAAGGTAGAGACCTCCTGGGTTTGGGGTACATAGGAGATTTGCCTGAGGTGGGGGTTGGCTCACAACGGCCATTCCTTTGCGCCGTAGCACCAACATCGCCATTTGGAGCTGGCCCGTTCTCTGTCTAATCACACTGAGGTGCAGAGGGCCTGGGCCACCATTGGCCGCACCTACCTGGACATCTATGACCATTGCCAGTCACAGGATACCCTGCTGCAGGCACAGACTGCCTTTGAGAAGAGCTTGGCTATTGTGGACGAGAAGCTGCAGGGTGAGTGGTCCTGGAGACCCGGCTCCCCCTGCCTCTGGCTCCAGAGCTGCTGGGGCCCCACAGCCTGCCCTGTGTGGCAGGTTCTGCCAGTCTGGGCCCTCCCTTTGCCAGGCTGAGATCTGTCTGTAAAGCCTCCCAGGAGGAGACACGTAGCCCGTGCTCCTCACAGCCTCCAGTCTAGGCACTCTCTGCTGTGTCCTGGCCCCCTGCACTGTGAGACCAGTGGGGGAGGGGCTGCACAGGCCCAGAGCTGGGTACCCCAAGTGGGCATGAGGCCCTGAGTGTGTGAATGGGGGCGGGCACCTTCCAGGGACATTGGCCAAGCGGGAACTGAGTGAGATGAGGACCCGACTCTACCTGAACTTGGGGCTCACTTCCGAAAGCCTGCAGCAGGCGGCTCCCTGCGACGACTACTTCCGGAAGAGCATCTTCCTCGCCGAGTAAGGCCCCTGTGCCCAGAGGGAGGAGCCTTATGAGAGGGCACCCCTCTACCCCCGTTCTGTCTCCCGTGAGCAGAGGAGCCCCCCTGCATGCCTAGAGCACGGCGGCGCGTGCTTGGGAAGGAGCAGGCTTGGCTTAGCGTCCGCAGCTGCACTTCTGGTGCGCCATCCCTGCCGCGCTCTGAGCACCTGTCACCACCCGCAGGCAGAACCACCTCCACGAGGACCTGTTCCGTGCCCGCTACAACCTGGGTGCCATCCACTGGCGCCGAGGGCAGCACTCCCAAGCCATGCGCTGCCTGGAGGGGGCCCGAGAGTGTGCCCGCGTCCTGAGGAGGGAACGGATGGAGAGCGAGTGCTGTGTGCTCATCTCGCAGGTGCCCGCCCTCCCAGCTCTGGGCTTAGCCTGCAGAGGGGCTCGGGCTCTGGGGAGTCTGCAAGTTTCACCTTCCTTCGCCTTCCCAGATCCTCCAAGACCTGGGGGATTTTCTGGCTGCCAAGAGAGCCCTGAAGAAAGCCTACAGGCTGGGCTTCCAGACGCCTTTGCAGAAGGCGGCAGTCTGCCGGACCCTCAAATACGGTGAGCCCGGGGACCTGAAGTCCCCCAGGAGGGGTGGGGAGCTGGCAGCACCAGTGTGGAGGCTTTCCCTGCCCCCCTTGTTGGGAAGAGAGCCCCATTTTTCTCTAAGCCTTCAGCACAGTGTGTCAGAGGGGGACTGAGGTGGTCGGGAGTCCGACCGGGGGTTTATACCTGAGCAGGATCTACACTGGGAAGGTGGACGGTGCCTGGGGCCTGTGAGGACCGAGAGGCGGCAGGCAGGAGGAGCTCCCCTTGCAGGCCAGGGGCTGCTTTCAGTCATTTGCTCCTTTTTCTGATCCTCACGACCCCATGGGGTACATTTTCTTGCCACCCCCCTGTTACTGAGGGGAGAGCGGGGGCGCAGAGAGGGTGGATGGCCCCCGAAAGGCACACAGCTGACCAGGGGCAGTCCAGGCAGAGGCGCACTGTGCCTCCCATCACGTGGAGCTCTTGCCTGCAGTGCTGGCCGTGGTGCGGCTGCAGCAGCGGCTGCGGGAGGCCGAGGGCGACGACCCCCAGGGCGCCGTGGGCATCTGTGAGCAGCTGGGGGACCTGTTCTCCAAGGCAGGCGACTTCCCCAAGGCGGCTGAGGCCTACCAGAAGCAGGTGTGCCTCCCCTGCCGAGGTGGGAGGAAGGGGTGGTGATGGCCCTGGCTGGCACGTGCCAGGAAGGCCTGGCCTCGCCGTTGCTGTCTCTGTAGCTGCACCTCGCAGAGCTGCTGGGCCGGCCAGGGCCTGAGCTGGCCGTCATCCACGTGTCCCTCGCCACCACCTTGGGGGACATGAAGGACCACCACCGGGCCGTGTCCCACTATGAGCAGGAGCTGAGACTGCGCGGTGGTGACGCTCTGGAGGTGAGCGGTGCTGGCCCCGGCCCAGGCTGCAGGGGCTCTTAGTCGGCCCCCAGCTCTGCCTTAGCACGGCCACCCTCGAGTGCTGGGCAGCACAGGCATTCTCTTTCCAGGGCTGTTCCATGTGTGCTGGGTGGGGAGCTGATCTCTGGCTAGGGCCAGTTCAGTGGGGTGGGCAGCGGCCACCAAGTTCATCCTTCCTCCTCCTGCTCCAGGAGGCCCAGACCTGGTTAAACATCGCGCTGTCCCGGCAGGAGGCCGGTGATGCCTACGAGCTGCTGGCCCCGTGCTTCCAGAAGGCTCTCAGCTGTGCCCAGCAGGCCCAGCGGCCCCAGCTCCAGGTACGAAGCCCACACGGCGACCCCCAAGCACGGCGTCCCTGCAGCCCGCCTGCCCTCTCTCCGCACGCCTCTTCCCCTGCTGTGGGGGTCTGGTGGCCCTGTGGCCCTGAGCCGGTTGTCCCCTGCCCTTCAGAGGCAGATCTTACAGCACCTCCATGCTGTGCAACTGAGGCTGCGGCCCCAGGAGGCCCCAGCCACCGAGGCCAGCCTGCAGGAGCTGAGTGCTCCCAGAGAGCAGGAGGAAGACGATGAGGAAGAGGAAGAGGAGGACTCGGACACTCCCGAGCTCAGCGCCGTGGAGCTCTCAGAGAGCGGTGAGGCCCAGGGCAGCCGAGCCAGCCACCCTGGCCCCTCCTCCCTGATGCCCTCGGGGCTGGGCCCTAGGTTGGGGCCCTTGTGGGGGCTGCTCACCGGCTCGGGACGGGAGGGTTCAGCCCTGCGTGGAAGGGGTGTTCAGCGCTGTGTGCAGAGAGGTTGTGGTGGCTCCTAGAGGAGCAGGTGATGGGAAGGCTAGTGGGTGTCTGCGAAGGGAGGACATGCAGGGTCAGACCTGGAGAAATGGCACCATGAGAGGCAGGTACAGGGCAGGAAAGACGGGAGTAGAGACAACATGTGGGCTGCCATGCCCAGGCTGGCGTGGGCTGCCCCGTGGAAGGTGGCTGCGAGGGGTAGCCTTGAGCGGGCTGGGGCTGGGAGCCCAGGTGGTAGGTGCAAGCAGGCCCCTGGTTTCTGGCTGAGAGGGGGGACTGGAGACCTGCCCCTCAGGCCAGGAGGAATCATTTCAGTTTTGAACCTGAGTGGCTTCCAGAACCTCTCAGCGAGTTGAAGGGGTTGTGGGAAGGCTGGGCCAGGCTTTAGAAGCGGTCTAGGTTGGGTGTCACTGCCGTTCAGGTGTAGGGAGCTGCAGGAGCAGAGACCCAAGCAGGAACTTCAAGTGACACCACTCAGGAGTCCCTGAAAGAGAAGGTTCTAGCAGGACCAGAGGCACAGGAGGAGAGTCAGGCAGTGTGAGCTGGAGGCGGGCACAGGTGGGAAGGCACCTGAGCTCATGTGACGCCCTGTTCCTAACGTGAACCTGACTTCAGCTGACAAAGCTGCTTCCCAGGACAGGGGCGGGCATGTGGGCTGGGACAATCCAGAGCAGGGTCTGAGCGCGGGGTGAGAGGTCAGCACTTGGTGGAGGGGTAAGGTGGGCACAAAGGTCGGGGGCAGCCCTGTGGGCAGAAGTGTGGTGGGCGGGCACAACCACAGGCAGGGCTGGCAATGGGGTGCTCGTGGGCACCGGACCTCCATCCTCCAGGCCTGGAAGGGCAGAGGGCTCTGGGGCTTGGCTTACCTGGAGTGGTCTCGGCTCTGTTCCAGAGGGTGACGCCGAGGGCGGGTCCCAGCGGCTGGAGGAGGATGGAGAGTTACAGGGCTGCTTGGGCCAGCTGAGAGCGGACAAGGTGAGGATGGTGTGGGGGCGGCGTGTGGCCCCCATGCTTGCCAGTGCCGCCTGGTCCCCTCACACCTCTGCTCCTTGTCCTGGCACGACGGTCCGCAGTGGAACCGGCGCAACGACGTTGGGGAGACTTTGCTGCACCGCGCTTGCATCGAAGGCCGTCTGGGTCGAGTCCAGGACCTTGTAAGACAGGTGGGCCTGCTGTCTCATTTCCAGGTCCCCTGTGGGCCAAAGCGGGGACTTTGCCCTGGGGTATGTGGTCCCCCCTCCCTGCAAAGGGGGTGGCATAGGGCAGGGGGCTGGAGGGAGCACCAGCCCTGCACAAGCCCCTACAGGGGCCTCCCTGAGATGCTGTGTCTTATATGCAGACCAGCTCTCTCTGCTGGGACCTGGGCCAGGGCTAATGTGGGGCCCGTTCTGGGCTCTGAGACCCAGGCCTGGCCCTCCTGGAGTCTCAGGGCCCTGCGGCAAGGCTGGACTTCTCGTCCTCGGTCACAGGGCCACCCTCTGAACCCTCGGGACTACTGTGGCTGGACGCCCCTGCACGAGGCCTGCAACTATGGGCATGTGGGTGAGTATGGGGCCAGAGCATCCTAGGGAGGGGGCCGACCGGGGCTGGGAGCTAGCACGTGTCCCCTGGCCCACAGATATCGTGCGCTTCCTGCTGGACCATGGGGCTGAGGTTGATGACCCGGGCGGCCCAGGCTGTGAGGGCATCACTCCCCTTCATGACGCCCTCCACTGCGGTCACTTTGAGGTGGCCCAACTTCTTGTTGAACGGGGAGCATCCGTCACGCTCCGAACCGCAAAGGTGAGTGGAGGGGAGCGTGGTCCGGGCGGGCTCAGGCTACGGGGGGTTGCTCCTGCGGACCCCGCTCAGCTGGCGGCCATGCAGGGGCACAGCCCACGGGAGACGCTGCAGCAGTGGGTGAAGCTGTATGGCAAAGATCTGGACAGCGAGACCCGAGAGAAGGCCGCTGCCATGGAGCAGCTGCTCCGAGTGGCCTCCTCAGGCCAAGGCAAGTAAGAGGTCTCTTTTGCCCCTGGGGATACCCATCCCCGGCCTGCGAGTTCCCCAGCCCCTGCTTCTTGGACATTCCAGCCGGGGTGGCCGGGATTGGGCGCGGCGTCATGCCACGTTCTGTCTCTCCACAGCTCCCCACAGCACCGCGGCCCCCCACGCCCCTCCACGGAACCATCTGTTCGACCCTGAGCTCTCTCCTCCCTCGAGCCCTGGCCCAGGACCCCCAGAGCCCTCTCAGGCCCATGCTGGGGTCTCCCCAGGGCACGCAGTTCCAGCTGTGGCCAGGCCTCGGAGGAGCAGGCCCGCGCTGGCCAGCAGCAGCAGCTCAGAGGGCGAGGACTCCCCGGGCCCCTGCCGGCCCATCCACAAGAGGCCCCGGCATCATGTGCCCCTACAGCAGGCCAAAGCCAGGGTGCCTGGCTACCCCGGCGGCAGGGAGGCAGTGGCAGCGAGTGCTGCCCGGGCAGCCATCCGAGGCATGGCTGGTGCCCAGACCTGCCGCCCGGGGCCCAGCCTACTGCGGGGCCCAGGTGAGCCCACCACGCCCCCGGCGGCGCTCATCCCGGAGGAGGAGTGTCTGGCTGGGGACTGGCTGGAGGACGACTCCCCGTTGACCCGCAGCCGCCAGGATGGCTCTCGGCCCCACCCCCAGGGCAGTGGGAACAGCCCCAGTCCCCGTGGCTCGGGCTTGGGCTGCAGTAAGAGCCCCGACGGGCTCCGGGCCTGGGCCAGGCAGAGCCGGCTGCCCCGTCTCAGGAGTTGGAACGCACCGGGCGGGGCAGGGGGAGACGGCAGCCCAGCGGCAGAGCCTCCACGGAGCCCTGACCTCTCCAGGGCCTCAGGGCCCAGTGGGGACAGCCCAGCGGCAGGCCAGCCCCCGGTGGGTGCATACCTCAGGCGGAAGCGTGGGTGGTGAGGGTGGATGACTGTTTTCTGACTCAGCCTGTTGCCCCCCCACCCCCGTGTCCCCACCTACCAGGGTCCATCTTTGCCCCCTGCCATCCGGGTGCGAGTGCGAGTGCAGGATAGTCTCTTCCTCATTCCCGTCCCACATGGGTGAGCAGTACCTGCATTCCAAGTCCCTGTTCCCCTTGTGCCCATGGGAGAACTCTTATGTTTGCATATTGGATGGCGCGGGTAGCGAGGGCTCTCAGACTGGGTGTGTCACCACTACTGTGGCTGGGGAGAGGTGGCAGACCAGGGCGGGGTGGGGGGACTTGCATATGCACAGGCAGGGCCCTGGAGGGGTTGGCTCAAGCCCTGTGGCCCCTAGGGAAAGCCTGGAAGAGCTGGAAATGTGTCAGGCTGCTGGGGGCACGGGCACGGGCACGTCCTGAGCAGGGCCAGGAGGAGGGCGGACACCAGATGAAGGAACCATAGACCCAGAGCAGGGACGGCAGGACTGTGGGGGCCTTCTTCAGTGTGCCCAGTGTCTTGGCCAGCTCTGCTTTTCCTCTGTGCCAGCACCGGGGAGACCCACTCTGTGGCCTGGCTAACCGAGCAGGCTGCCCAGCGCTACTGCCAGGCGTGTGGGCTGCTGCCAAGGCTTGTCCTGCGAAAGGAGGGAGCCTTGCTGGCCCCGCAGGACCCCATACCCGATGTGCTGCAGAGCAACGAGGAGGTGAGTGGTAGGGGCCTGGGCCCCACGCGGCACGCGCCCCGGCCTCAGGGGCCCCTCTGGCTGCTCACTGCTAGTGCTCTGCAGGTGTTGGCGGAAGTCACTTCGTGGGACCTCCCCCCACTGACTGACCGCTACCGCAGGGCCTGCCGGAGCCTGGAACAAGGTAAGGGCCCAAGAGAGCTCGAGGTGGCCTGGGCGGATGGGCACATCCCTGCGCCCCTCTCAGGTCTGGAGCCTACCGTCCAGAGCCCCAAATGGATAGCTAGCAAGGCATACTCCCTCCTCCTCTACCCAGTGCCCACACCTGTGGGTGGCAGTAGGAGAAGGCTGGTCCTGCTAGTGGTGCACGGTGTAGAGTCAACAGAGCCACCGGAGGCTGGGCCCAGGACAGCTTTCCAAGGAAGCCTGGCTTGGGTGCTGTGAGATGTGGGGGCGCCTGGCAGAGGTCAGGGCCCCGCCCAGGAGGGCGTGAGAAGGCGGAGAGGGGTCAGTGGCACCCACCGGCCATGCACTGGGTCTCCTGCAATGCTGGGTCTCCAGGCATGTGGGAGTGGCCTCTGTGGTTCTTCGGTGGGTGTCCCAGGGCTCACAAGTCAGGGGATGTTTGGTGGTGCCACCGGGATTCACAAGGCAGAGCAGCAGATTCTGATCTACCCCCTGCCCAGAGGAGCACCCGCAGGTGCTGCAGGCCATGGACCGCCAGGGCTCTGGCCCCTCGTTCAGCCTGGGCTCCCTGGCCCTGCGTCCGACCCAGCTCACCCCGCTGCTGCGGGCCCTCAAGCTTCACACGGCGCTCCGGGAGCTGCACCTGGCAGGGAATCGGCTGGGGGACGCATGTGCCGCCGAGCTGCTGGCCGCCCTGGGCACCATGCCCAGCCTGATGCTCCTGGATCTCTCCTCCAATCACCTGGGCTCCGAAGGCCTACGCCAGCTTGCCGCAGGCCTCCGGGGGCAGACCACCTTGCAGGTAGAGGCATGGGGAGCAGCAGGTTGGCACTAGGGCTGGCATTTGGCCTATCAGCGGGTGGAAAGGTGCACTTGGGAGAGCTGGCCACTGGCCTGCTCGGGGACGCCAAGGAAACCAGATCCTCCAGAGGGGCCCGTGTCTTCCACAGAACTTGCAGGAGCTGGACTTAAGCATGAACCCCCTCGGGGATGGCTGTGGTCAGGCCCTGGCATTCATCCTGCAGGGCTGCCCCTCACTCAGTACCTTGCATCTCCAGGCCTGTGGCTTCGGCCCCAGCTTCTTCCTGAGCCACCAGGCAGCCCTAGGTAGTGCCTTCCAAGGTGAGCTGACGACACATCCACGTCCCAGGGTTCCGGTTGTCATCAGAAGGGCACGTCCAGGGGCACAGAGGACCTTGAGCCAGAGGCTCTAGGAGCACATCACTGGACGTGCTGGGCCTGCCTGGGCTCGGGCATTCCCTTAGGACATGCCATGGGCCACCATCATAGTCCTGCTGTTCTTGCCAGCCCTGAGTGTTCTTGTAGACACACTGAGGCTGCAGGGAACCCCAGTCCCAGTACAGAGAAACTGGGAACTGGTAGTCCTCTAGGGGGCTTTCTGCAGAGGTGGTGGGCCAGGAGATAGGGCTCAGGGCTCAGGGACATGAGCACAACAGCAGGGGAGAAGTGGGGTTGGGCAGCAGGTGGCGTTCCCAGCCCCCACCCAATGGTTCACAGACCTCCAGGCCCAGGGCCTGTCTTGGGTTGCCCGTCTTGTCTCAGGTACGGGGAGGCAGGTGGCCCAGGGATGTCGGGGAGAAGATGGGCTCAGGAGTGGCCCCATCTCTCCTTGCCTGGGACGCCCTGGGCGGAAGCTACTCCAGTTCTGTGTGCACCGAAATCTTGGGGATGATAGTGTCATCAGGGGGTCATGAGGGTATTGGGCCTGGGACTGCAGCTGAGTTGGGGCAGCAGTCGTGTGTGGCTGATAAAGGCTCTGGTCCCCTGTGCAGATGCCAAGCACCTGAAGACACTGTCTCTGTCCTACAACATCCTGGGTCCCGACGCGCTGGCCCACGCCCTGCAGAACCTGCCTGCCCGTGCCCTCCAGCGCCTGGAGCTGAACTCCGTGGCAGCTGGCAAGAGCGACTCGGGCCTCGTGGTGCCTGTGGTCAGATACCTGGCCAAGGTACGTCTGTGGCTGAGGGGTTTGCTGAAGCAAACAACCCTGGGCCGTCCAGCCCGCACTGCAGTCCCATAGCTGATACAGGCAGGGGTGGGAGTGGCCTGGGAAGGGGGGGTGCCTTCAGAAAGAAAAGCTGTGGGGAAACCTTTCTGGAGAGCTAGTGCCTGCCTCAGGCTTTGAATTCCTGGCCAGCGAAGGTGCCCGGGACCCAGGGCAGCCTCCTTGCCCCAGGCAGGTCCCAACGTCTTGCCAGGCCTCCCAGGGCTCTCTCCCCTGGCTCCTCCCTGTGGGTCTGGTCCCTGTGATTTTCATGTGCCAAGTGTGACTTATACCCGGAAGGGGAGGTGTTTCCTTGTGTTCTGCAAATCAGAGGATATTGGTCCCCTCTGATGCATGGGGGGTCAGGCAGACTTTGTCCCCTTGTTCCCAAGGATGAAGGAAGGTATCTGACCTGCATGTGGGGCCTACTGGGAAACAGGGAGGGCAGGCACCCCACTCAGCCCAGCCCCCTTCGGGCCTCTGCTCTGTCTAGGAAGGCTGCACTCTAGCTCACCTGAGCCTGTCTGCAAACCATCTGGGCGACAAGGCAGTGAGAGACCTGAGCAGGTAATAGGCTCTGATCTCAAGCCCAAACCCTGGGGGAGCTGGGTCAGGCAAGGAAAAGGGTACCAGCTCTCCCCCAAGTGTGTCCCAGGACCCAGCTCCTTCCCGCTTCAGCCCTGCCTCCTGTCCTTCCCACGCCCCTGAGGCTCCGAGAGCCTTCCCATCACCCTTTGTGTAACAACCCATGCAAGGGCAACTCCTGACCCTCCAGCTTCAACTGGCTCTCGGGAGTGCTGGGCCCTCGAGCCAGGCAGGCATCCCCAGGCCTGGGCCTTGGCATTGTCCAGCTAGCGTGGGAGAAGTGCTTGCACCTGTGTCTCCGGGGGGAGAGCCTGTGGGGCCCAGAGCTGAGGTTTGTCTGGGGGCAGCTTTCTCTAGCGTTGGGGGCTCCCTCCCTCCCATTATTGCAGGTGCCTTCCTTGTTGCCCCTCACTCGTGTCACTGGACCTGTCTGCCAACCCTGACATTAGCTGTGTGGGTCTGGAGGAGCTCCTGTCTGCCCTCCAGATGCAGCCCCAAGGCCTCAGCTTCCTTGGCCTGTCAGGTGAGCTTGGGAACCTACCTAAGGTCCAGGTGCCTCCTCTAAGTGGGCTGTCATTGCCACCAGCCAGATGGCAAGGGGGGTCTGTGTCCCCTGAGATTGACACGGTGGGGAGTGACCCATGTGACTCGAAGGGGGTGTGAGCCCAGCTCCTAAAACAGTGGGGCAGGAAGAACATGGGATCTCTGATTTTAACCCGTTCAGCCTGACCCTCAGAGACCATGGTTTCTGGAGGGTTGGATCCCCCTTTCAAGAGGACTTCCTAACTACCTTGGCAAGAGGAAGGAGCTCTAGGTCAGGATGGCAAAAACTTGCCACCAAGGGGCCTTCCCACTTCCTGGCAGGGGCTGCTGGGACCCTAACCTTCCCAGCCTGTGGTGTCTCAGCTGTTCTCATTCTGGCCACGCCCAGGCACAGTGCCCTACCGAGCTGGCTTGAAGATGATGCCAGGAGATGCTCGTTTGGTGACTTGCCCTCCTGGTAGCCTGCACATCCAGCTAGGGCCTGGGGTGGGAGAGTACAGGCTTTGCCCGAGGACCGGGGCCGGGAGTGGGTATCCACACAGGGAACCCCTGGGTTCCTCCTGCTCCTCACTCCCAGTGCACACCAGCATCTGGACCCATCCTCTCCCCTGGCTCCCGAGGATCCTGAGCCCACTGGGCACTCTGGGCTCCCTGGAGCTCAGACCAGCTCAGTGACCTCTGGAGACCCACAGGCACCGCTGTGGTGCCCATTTATGGACGGAGGCGCAGCCATTGTCCTAGGAAGTGGCATGCATGTGACTGCCCGTGTGTTTGAGCCAGGGACCGTCCTGCACGACCCCCGGCTCCGACAGGGGCCCAGGAACCCCTTCCTAGTGTTTCTGGACCTCGCCTGGGCTTCTGCCCACGCACTGTGCTGTGGCCCTCATGGCCTCAGAGGAAGTGCGTTCCTTCCGGGGGGCCGCCCGGGTACAGAGAAGAGAACACGGGCGCGGGAGTCGCAGAGGCTTCCAGTAGCTCCCTGAGACCCGCTCCCGCCTCCCCTCTGCAGGCTGTGCTGTCCAGGGCCCCCTGCGCCTGGGCCTCTGGCGCGAGATCACCGCGCAGGTGCAGGAGCTGGAGCTGTGCAGCCGCCGCCTCTCCCCCGAGGACCGGGCCGCCCTGCGCCAGCTGCTGCCCGGCCGGCCCGGCCCCGGCGCGTGCACACTGGACCGAGGGTCCAAGCTCTTCTTCAGGCGCCTGTGACCCCGGGGGCGCCGCCCGGCCCCCTCCCCCCAACGCCTCAAATAAACGGACGCTGCTGCTGCCCCTGCTGCTGCTGCCTGAAAGACGGGTGGGAGGCGGAAAGCGGGGTTCGTTTTGCGGCAGGGACCGGAGGGCAGCTCCGGTCACTCGGAGGCCGGGGGGTGAGGGGGGCCGAAGCCCACCCCTTCCCCTGCCCGAGCCTCTTCCTCGCGGGGGGCGGGGCCCAGCCGGTTTCGACGCGCGCATGCGCACTCGTCGGGCGATCGTCGATTGGGGGAGAGGCGCGCTCAGACGCAGACCTTGGGGATCGAGCGCAGATTGCCGGGGCGGGGTGGGGGAGGCAGGCGGCGCAGGCGCAGGCGTGCAAGGGAGCGCCGAGCGGTCGATCCGGGACGCGCACCGCGGCGCCGTGTCCCCGACCGGCCGAGTCGGCCCAGGTACGGGGCCAGTGGGGGGCGTGGGGCGGGGAAAGGGTCGCGGGCGCCTTCACGCCGCGGGGGGCTCCTCCGCAGTCACCCGGGGTGACTCCCGCGTCCCGGTCCCGAGCCGCGCCGGGCCCCGCGCGCAGGCCGGGCTCCCGGAGTGCGCCGCGCTCGGGGCGCCTCCCTGCTCGCGCGGACCCGGTAGCTGCCCAGGCGGTAGCTTCGCGATCAGGGCATCGTGGGGAAACTCGCTTCTCGGGTCCGCATGCGGCCCGCGGACCCTGGTTTCCGCGCCCGAGTGGAGACCCCCGTGGAACTGCGGGCGCTCGCAGCGCGCCTCGGCTCTGGGCGGGCCGGGCCTCCCGAGTTCCCGGGAAGACGGCTGGACAGTCTCCCTGCCGCCGCCCAGGGGGCTCTTGTCCCTCATCCGCGTCCCCAGACGACACCCTCCCTCGCACGCGCGCTCCTTGGCGTCACCGCACCGCCTCTTCCCGGCCACCGCCTGGCGCCAGCCGCGCTGCTCGCTCTCTCCGTTCCCTGGCGGTCGCCCGGAGAGTGACCCGCCCAGCCCCGGGTCCCGGCTCAGCCCGGCTGACTTCCGGCTGCCTCCACACACCCACCCCGGCCTGCGCCGCTTCTCCAGCTCGGGGTACCCTACGGTGGTCGGGCCAGGCACAGGGGTATCTTCTTGATTCCTTTTTAATGAACGTCCCATTTCAGATGCCTCAGTGGGCCTGGTGGGTTCATGTCCAGCGCGTGCATCAGCTTCCTGAGTGGGCAAGACCTTCCCAGGGGCTCGTGCCTTCTCTTTCTCGGCCGCTGCGCGGCTGGGAGCCTCGAGAACTTGTCTTCAGCCCGTCGGTAGCTTCTGCCCTGTCGGTGTGAACCTCACACACCCTCTGTTGACCTGTGGGGCCGTCTCTCTGTCTCCCCACGTGTCTGTTCCTCTGCCTCTGTAGCCATAAAGGCCTCGAGTTACTACGTGTGCTGTGCCCTCTGCCCAAGGGCTCCTCCCCAGGTCTTCTGGTAGCTGCGCCTTCTCATCTTTCTCCTGGCTCCCAGTAGCCGTCAGGGAGCCCTGACCCCTTGCCGCCACTGCCCTGCTGTCCTGAGATCCGCTTTTACACCCGCTTCCTCCTGACAGTCTCTCAGGCAGAGCAGGTGTTCCCACCACAGCAGGCTCAGCACTGTGACATAGGCCAGCCAGGTCTAAGGGCCCAGAGGGGTCCTGCAGGACCCGCCAGTAGCGTCCTTGCCTTCACACGGGACAAAGAGTCAGACACGAGCCAGGAGGAAGCGAGAGCAGTTTACTGAGTAGTGTAAGTGGGAGGCTGTATGGCGCCTCTGGGAAACTCAGAAAGGAAAGAAGAGTGAGTCTCTCCTCTGCTTGGGGTCTGAGGTTTTTACTGAGGACTGGGGTCTGGTGTATATATCCTCTCAGGTAGCCAGGAACTGTCCAGAACAAAGGTAAGTGTCCAGGTGTTCTCCAAAAATCATTTAGTCCCTGGAACCAGGGGGTCTTGGCGTCACAGCGTCTAGGGTCTGTGGATGGAATAGGCAGAGGACAGCCTCACCCAGTCGCTCCTTGGAAGTTATCTACTGTGCTGGGAGACCACAAAGAAATCATTAACACCTTGACCAGCGAGGGCAGACGTTACTTGTACTGTAAAGCATGTGCAAGGTGGGGGTGCAGAGTCTAGCAAGGAAACACCGGGAAAAAGAGCAAAAAAACAGTTCTTCATGGGACTTTTCAGTTCACCTGTGTTTCTCATCTGACTGCTGTGGGCTGGGAGAATCTTCGCGAGGCCTAGGAGTGTCCGAGGTCACCTTCGAGTTGGCGCTGGCTGTACTCCCTAGGTCGTTGCTGTGGCCACTAGAGCCTGCAGGATGTTTCACGGGATCCCAGCCACTCCGGGCATCGGAGGTGAGTGGGCCCCGGGGTGGGCCCAGGGACCCAAAGGGCCAAGCTTTCACCCCTGGTGCAGAGGCCAGGGGTTGTGGGGAGGTCTATAAGTGTCTCCCCCTATGCAGCCTCAGTGGGCGGCTGGGGTCTGGTGCAGTTCATCCCCAGAGAAGACGTCCAAGTGGGGCCAGCTGGGCACAGAGATAACGACTTCACTGTGCTAGGAACTTTGGGGTGGTGGTGGGGGCATCCTGGAGTCAAGCCAGGGTAAAGGTCACAAAGCATGTGACAGATGTCATTTGTGTCCTTTCACTATACCATAAGCAAGGTGTGGTCACCTCGCTTCAGCGGGAGCAGCAGTGGGGGGGGCGGGGCAGGCCTGACGCGTGGCCTCCCGACCTCAGTGGTTCGTCTTCTGCTCGGAGCTCCCTGCCCACAGATTGGGGGGTGCCAAAATTAGAATCCCACCCTTGGCTCCCTCTGGGCTCCTCGGCACCTTTCACAGGGTGAGCCCTTGTGTGGGCTGCTGGAATGGGGCTGGGGCTGGGGCTGGGGCCAGTGGACACGCCCCCTGGGGTCGCCGTTGTGGTCAGCCTACTCTCTGCTCTGTTGCAGCGCCTGGAAACAAGCCGGAGCTCTACGAGGTGAGCGGCGGACGCCCGCCTGGCCAGCACCGGCCAAGAGCAGACCCTGTGTGAGCCCCACCACGACCCTGCGGCCACGCAGTCCTGCTGGCTGACATACTGCCTCCTCTCGCCGACAGGAAGTGAAGCTGTACAAGAATGCCCGGGAGCGGGAGAAGTGAGTCCAGCCCCCACCACACGCACGCCGTACCCCCCAGCCTCCAAACCACCCCCGTACTGAGGTCAGGAGGACATGGGGTCAGGCTGCGGAAAGTCCCCAAGGAGCCTCTGCCAGGTGTGCCCAAGTACAGCCTCACCCTGGGATGGCGGGCGCCAGGGGCTTTGCAGCCATGGCCTGATGGACACGCTGCCCTCAGGTACGACAACATGGCCGAGCTGTTCGCCGTAGTGAAGACAGTGCAGGCCCTGGAGAAGGCATACATCAAGGACTGCGTCACCCCCAATGAGTGAGCCTCTGTCCTCGCGCCAGTCCTGAGCACCGGTCGTGGGAGGCTTGTTCTGCCCTCCGGGGCCCGGGTGCTCAGCAGGAAGCAAGAACAGGGCACTGAGGCCAGGGCTGGGGGTTCATACGGTTTCACTTTGCTGTGGGGCCGTGTGTGGGCCGCCCCCTCCTTTCTGCTTCCTCTCCTCCCCAGTGCTCTTGTCTAGATCCCTAGGGAAGCCTCAGCCTTCGGTGGCCCATCTCTGCTCTGCCACTCAGCCCTCCAGGAGAGCTGTCCTGTGTCTGGATGGGCCGAGGGTGAGCAGGATTGCTGGGCTGGGCCGGCCTGGTGCTGAAGGCAGCAGCCTGGCCCTCTCCCTAGATACACCGCCGCGTGTTCCCGGCTCCTGGTCCAGTACAAAGCCGCCTTCCGGCAGGTTCAGGGCGCAGAAATCAGCTCCATTGATGAATTCTGCCGCAAGTTCCGTGTGCGTGAGCAGGCCGGCGGGCGCAGGGGTGGGGAGGGGAGCCGTTGGGAGGGTGCCAGGCCTGGGAGCCCCAGTGCCCACGGCAGCCCTGCCCCGCAGCTGGACTGCCCGCTCGCCATGGAGAGGATCAGGGAGGACCGACCCATCACCATTAAGGACGACAAGGGCAACTTGAACCGCTGCATCGCCGACGTGGTCTCGGTGCGGCCTCAGGGCCTGCGGGGGCTGCGGGGTGGTCAGGAGGGCCCCCGCCGCCCACTGTGGCCACACCTGGCCATGGGAGCCCAGGGCTCCTAAAGCTGCACAGCACTTGCACCCATTGGGCAGGGCTCTCCATAGCTGGGAACAAAAGGGGTGGGGGGGTCTTCCTCGCTGGACGCACCCAGGGTCAGCTCAGCCAGGGGCTCCCATGCACCCACCGCCCTGGGGGGGCACAGCCAGAGCGGGGCCACAGACAGCAGCAGGTGGGCCAGGTGGCACGTTGGAGGACCTCACAGGCTGTGGGAACGGGTGCAGCGGGGACCCAGGTAACCAGACCGGAAGGAGCCAGGGGCTTCTCAAGGCCCGAGAGGGAATGGGTGGGGGCCGGCCTGGGCCCGCAGATGGTCCCCCAGCCCCGGCGCCCAGGCTCACGCTCACACTCACACTTGTCCCCAGCTCTTCATCACAGTGATGGACAAGCTGCGCCTGGAGATCCGTGCCATGGATGAGGTGGGGCCCCCGGCGGGGACCGAGGGACAGAGGGGTGGTGTGGCGGTGGGGAGGGGAGGGCTCCCAGTGCAGGAAGCTCGCCGTCCCGTCCACAGATCCAGCCTGACCTGCGGGAGCTGATGGAGACCATGCATCGCATGAGTCACCTGCCCCCGGACTTTGAGGGCCGCCAGACTGTGAGCCAGTGGTGAGCCCTGCCCCAACCCCTGGCCCCTGTCGGGGACCATGAAGGCCCTCCCCTGCGTGCCTCAGCGCTGTGCTCCCCCAGGCTGCAGACCCTGAGCGGCATGTCGGCCTCGGACGAGCTGGATGATTCCCAGGTGCGCCAGATGCTCTTCGATCTGGAGTCGGCCTACAATGCCTTCAACCGCTTCCTGCATGCCTGAGCTGCCCAGCCCGGGGTCCCCGGGAGGGCTCTGCAGCGCGCTGCATGCCTGTCCCCCGGATAGTCCTCCTGTGTCCTGCCATCCAGAGTGCTCTATCTGGGTGCCCGTCCCTGGTGTCTCAACCCTGTCTCCTCCCGCCCTCCCCACAATAAAGACACTTTCTGACCTCCCTGCTTGTCTTCCCTCGGGGCCGCGGGTGGGATCCTGTCTCACCGGAAGCACGTAGGCCCTGAACACAGCCCATTCGTCAGGGCAGGGTCTGAACCCCAGGATAGGGCCTGCAGCCTCCCCGGTGGGCACTCTGCAAACGGGAGAGAGGCGAGACTTCACCTGGGCTAGGTACGGCTTGAATCTGACCACACAGGAAGCTGCCCGCCACACCTGCGTCCCCACCCTTCATCTGAGAGCTCTGGGCACTTGGGGGACCAGCTGGCTGCAGACAGAGGATGCTGTACTGCCCCTCCTCTCTCTCCCTGCCCTGGGAGACACCACAGGCCAGCGCAGGGCTTTGTCCTCCTAGAGGGTCACCAGGGCCCCAGTAGATAACAGTTTGTCCAGCCCCCGAAGAGGGTGTTCCTCGTTCCTTGTCAGGAGCTGGGCTGGGCTGGCAGGTGCCCCAGGACCCCTTCGGCCTGTCTTGCCCGGGGCGGGGGGAGCTGCCGTCTGCCGGTGAGGATGTGGACATTCAAAGGCCAAAGCTGGTTCACTTAGTCATGCTCGTCATACCAGCTCCGCAGGCGGCCCTCACCTGCAGCGCCACATCAGCCCACGTCCTCACGGACGGGCAGCCACAGACCGCAAGGCCACAGCTCCAGACCTTGGCATAGGCTAAGGGACCTGCCAGAGCTCATAGTATTCCTTCTCCTAGTAGTGTTTCTGGGTGTCCGTGGCATTGAAATCAGGTGTGGAGGGCGCCTGGGTGGCTCAGTGGGTTGAGTCTCTGCCTTCCGCTCAGGTCATGACCTCAGAGTCCTGGAATCGAGCCCCGCATCGGGCTGCTCTCTGCTCGGCAGGGAGTCGGCTTTGCTTCCTCTCTCTCTGCCTCTCTGCCTACTTGTGATCGCTGTCAAATAAGTACGTACAATCTTAAAAAAATCAGGCATGGAGTGTTTCAGATGGAGATGGGGTGCGGGTGGAGGTTGCTGTTCCACAGGGGACGGTCAAGGACAGCAGAGCAGGCAAGGAGAGGAGTGGGGAGGCCTTGGGATTGTACCTGGACCCCCGGGTGCCAGCAGGGTCCTCCCAGCAGAGGTGTGCACATTCCTTCGGTCTTACTAGGCAAAGATGGTAGAGAGGCGACTGGTGGGGGTTGGGGGGCAGGATCAACAGCAGGCAAAGAGGGGCCCTGGGGTTGTGGGTGTGGACTTTGCTGCATGTTGCACACATGGTGTTGCCATGGGCTGGATGCACTGGGCAGTGAATAACCTGGCCCAGCACCGGAACAGCCGGCTGGAAGGGGTCCTGGCAACATGCGGGCACCTGTGGGAACAGGCTCTTGTGAGAGGGCAGCCAAAGCGGTTTGCAGAGGCCGACTCAGACTTGGGCCAGCTGGTCGGGGGGGTGGTCAAGCGGGTGGCTGGACATCAGAAGCGGGAGTTCTGGAGGGAAGACGAAGGCTTGGCATCTCCAGGGCAGAAAACCAGGAATTCTATCCAAGAGGCCACAGGACCAGCACTGTCACGCTCGCAGGGTGGGAAGAGACCGGCAAAGGAGCCGAAGAAAGGGTATCTGCGGCCCCGGAAGCCTGGAGAGGCCAGAAGCAATGGGGAGCCGGTAGGTCTGGCCGTGTAGCTTTAGGGAACTTTGGGGACCGTGACAAGGCTGGCAGCCAGGAGGCAAGGGTTCAGGGGAGCCTGGCAGAGACCACCAGACCTAGAAACCCCAGTTCCTGCTGTGAACTGCAGCTGAAGGGGCAGGAAGGGTTGTTTTGGTCTTTTTTTTTTTTTTTTTTCCCCAGAAGATTTTATTTGCCAGAAAGAGACACAGCAAGAGAGGAAGTACAAGCGGGGGGAGCAGGAGAGGGAGAAGCAGGCTTCCCGCTGGGGCTCGATCCCGGGGTCCTGAGACCATGACCTGAGCCAAAGGCAGAGGCTTTAACCCACGGAGCCACCCAGGCGCCCCGAAGGTTTTATTTTTAAGGGGTCTCTACACCCAATGTAGAGCTTGAACTCAAAACCCTGAGACCCAGGCTCCTCCGCTGGGGCCCAACTGTGTGAACCACAGTAGAGCTCGGTGGCATGAAGTACAGTAACACGCGTCCCGTCTCATCCACGCCCAGAGCTCTCTCCATCTTCCTGGATGGAAAGTCGGTCTCCAGAAAACAAACACTAGTTCCCCATTCCCCGGCCCTCAGCCCCCCGCAGCCACCGTCCCTCTTCCAGTCCCTCGGGCTCCACCAGCACCTCACACAAGCGGGTCACACAGGTTTGTCTTTCTGTGGTTGGTTATTTCTCAATGTTGTGTATGTGTCACAATTTCCTCCCCCACCCCCGCCGTTTGTTTTTTTTTTTTTTTTTTTTTTTTAAATATTTTATTTATTTATTTGACAGACAGAGATCACAAGTAGGCAAGAGAGGCAGGCAGGGAGAGAGAGGAGGAAGCAGGCTCTCTGCAGAGAGCAGAGAGCCTGATGCGGGGCTCGATCCCAGGACCCTGGGATCATGACCTGAGCTGAAGGCAGAGGCTTTAACCCACTGAGCCACCCAGGCGCCCCCCGTTTGTTTTTTTTAAAGTGCCCAACATGGAGCTTGAATTCATGACCCTGAGACCAAGAGTGACAGGCTCTGCCAACGGAGCCAGCCGGGCACCAGAAATGTCCTTCCTTTTGAAGGCTGAATGATATCCCACTTGCAAGCATAGACCACATTTAGTTCACCCGTCGTCCTTCGGTGGGCGCCCCGCGTGTTTCTGTTGCTGGGGCTGTGAACACTGCGAATTGAGGGTGTGTTCGGAGAGCCGCGGCCGCCGTGCGCTTTCTGGATGATGGGGCGGTGCGGGGCGGCACAGGCAGCGGTCAGATGTGTAGGGGGACCGGTGACGACGTGCTCTCTGGCTGCCCTGGGCTGGGCATGAAGGCATCTGCTGGGGGGGGGGGACGCAACGCTGTAACTGTCCCTCAGAATAATACATTGCTTAAACTAACTGTAACTGACGAGGAGTTATACTGGTCACGCTTAAAGATGACCTTGAGAGGGGCGCCTGGGGGGCTCAGTGGGTTAAGGCCTCTGCTTCCGGCTCGGGTCCTGATCCCAGGGTCCTGGGATGGAGCCCCGCATCGGGCTCTCTGCTCCTCGGAGAGCCTGCTTCCTCCTCTCTCTCTGCCTACTTGTGATCTGTCAAATAAATAAATAAAATCTTAAAAAAAAAAAAAAGATGACCTTGGGAAGAACCTGTACTAGCAGCAGCCTCCCGTGGAGGGGTGGAGGGTGTGGTACGTCCTTGAAGCCCAGAGGCTAGGAACGCCGCCCACTTCCCATTTTCATTGTCTCCCCAGCCTCCGAGAATGCCTCCCTTAAGGGAATCTCTTTAAGTGCGTTTGCGCAACTAGGGATCGTAGCTGCAGGACCCGACACGCCCCACCCCTCCCCTGGTTTACCTCCTTCACCTCTAAGACTTGCGACCAACAGGACTCTCGCTCCCTCCTGCTTACTACCGCCCCCCCCC
>PISX010005723.1:25053-64920 GCA_004024625.1 Mellivora capensis | reverse complement strand
CACGAAGGTTACTGAGGCCAGAGGGGCTGCAAGGGACAAGCCACATGCCTGCCCCTCAAAGGCTCCCGCAGTTCTGCCACTCGGCCCGGGGACCCGAGAAGGCCAGGCTGCACGGCTGGTCTGCGCTCTTCGCCCAGAGCTGATAGGCTGGCCCATGGATGGCCTGAAGCGGCAGCCAGGTGCCAGACTCCTGCTCCACCGTTCCAGGGCCCCGGAGCAGTGGGGTAGGAAAGACGCCACTCTGGGCCTCTAGTCCTCAGAACTGTGCCCGAATCGCCCCAGCTTCCCCGCTTGTTGACCCAGAGCTCCAAGAGCCCTGTACACCCCTGCAGGATGTTCCTGTCCCCTTCTCTGGCCCAGCTCCCTCTCAGGACCCAGAGACATCAGACTGCTGTGTGGTCCGGCTGTGGTGCCTTCTAGCACATGTGTGGGTAGGGTGACCTCAGGCCCAAGACTGTGCTCAGCGTGATGCCCTGCCCTGGGCACCACAGGACTCTGGGGACAGAGTCCTCAGGTCTAGGCTCCTCTCCCACCCCAGCCACACCTCACAGGGCCCAGGGTCAGCGGTTGCCTGCACCAGGTGGGGAAGGGGACCCACTGGCTCCAGGAGGGGCCGGCCCCTCCCCCAGCACTGCCAACCCGGCAGAGATAAGCCAATGGGTTCAAAGGTGAGGGTGGGAGCCAAAAGGGAGGGGCAGGTGCAGAACCGGGAGCCACAGCCCTCCCTCCAGCTCCTGGGCCTAAAGCCTGGGCTCCTGCCCACACAGCCCAAGACACCCTTGCCCGGTGGCAGTGAGAAGGCCCAGGTTCCCCGTTTGTGCTGCGGGGCTTTGGCCATTTCCTCAGGAAATTTCCCCTGGAGGGTTTGGGAAGGGGAGCGTGGCTCAGCCAGCACCTTATCGGTTCCTTCGGAATCCAACCCCCAACAGGGACACCCCACCCCAGGCCTGGGAGGAGAGCGCCCCACCTCCCCACCCCCAGCTGGGGCCTCAAAGGCTAGGGGTGGGGGGCGGGTGTCAAAGCTGCCTGAGCCAGGGAGGCCAAGCAGGATAGCGGCTGGGAGGGGAGTGGGGCAGGGCTGTGTTCAGAGCCTATGAGGCAGGTTGGGGATGGGGCCTTGTGGGGCTGGGTGGCACCCTGCACCTCTGCTCCAGGCCCCCCTTGCTGGCAGCAGCCGCAAGAGAGAAGGTCGCCTCTCCCCCTCTGGTCCCAGGAGCCACAGCCCAGTGAGCAGATGCCAAGGCTGCCCTTCCCAGGGAGGCCCATCTTCACCCCCCAGAGGCAGCGCCTCCGACCTCCAACCGATAACGGTGGCGGGGAGGACCCGCTGCTGGAATGGTTAACCCGCACTGCCTCAGGCAGCCAATCAGAGAGCCCGGCAGGAAATACCGGGGAGAGGTCCCGTGGGTGCGGGCGGGTCGGAGCCCAGCCCCAGTCCGGCCCGGAGCTCAGAGCGCGCCGTTGGGGGCGGGGGGGCTCAGCATGCCGGGCCTGGTCCGACTCCAGCTGGGGCTGCTGCTCGCCTCGCTTCTGGGCACCGTGATAGCAGCTCGGCCTCCCCGCCTGCTGCCCTTGCTGTCCTCCGGCAGGGGTGCTCTGGGCCGGGCGGCGCTGGGCAGCCTGTTAAATACACTAGCGGACCGTGTGCACTGCGCCGACGGGCCGTGTGGAAAGGTAACTGCCCCACCCGACGGGTCCCCAGCCAGGCCCGCTCCACCCCAGGGCTGGAAGCAAAGGGCCCTGGGCAAACTCCAGGAGGCGGGTCGAGGGGCGGCTGGGTGGCCAAGCTCCCAGGCCCTGCCTGCGGGCCAGAGCCCACCCTCGTCTGCTCTGGGTTCGGACAGGCCCTCCTGTGGTCGGGGGCTGTGCTACGCACAGACAGCTCCGGGCTCTCAGGACAGCCTCCCCCGTCACCCCCAGGCCATCAGACTGGCAGCGGTTCCAGGAAGAAGCCACCCGGGGATAGAGGGACCACTGCCCGAGGCCTCTGTGTGTGCGCGTGGCCTCGCGTGATCGAGGGGGTGGCGATGGGAGCATGAGAAGGAGCCATGAGGCGGGGGTGGGTGAGAGAGGGGGAGGGCCAGACTGGTACGCGTGGACCCCACATGGAAGCGGGCAGCTTCCTGAGCACAGACACCTCTGTGTGCCCCCAGTGCCTGTCTGTGGATGCTGCCCTGGCCCTGGGCAGGCCCGAGAAGCCAGGACTTGCTTTGGGGCCCGTCCTAGAGCACAGACACATCGCCCGCCTCAGTGCTGCTGCCACCCTCTACCTCAGTGACCCCAAGGGCACGTGTACGGATGTGTGGGCTGGCCGCTGGGCCACTCGTGCTGACCATCTCCTGGCCCTTTTGGAGGGCCCCAAGGCCCTCACCCCAGGCCTGCGCAGGCTGCTCCAGAAGATTTGGGTGCAGATTGCTGGCTGGCCCGCTGCGGAGAAGGTGAGAGCCGAGGCAGGCCAGCCAGGAGTAGGCGAGAAGGTTCTAAAGGGATCTGCAGGGAAGGAGACCACTTAGGGGGCTGGGTCGGGCTGCAGTGGGCAGGACATCCCTTAAAGCGCCTCAGGGTACCTGGGGGAGTCTGGGGAGGGACTTGGGCAGCTGGGTTAGGTGTCCGCCACCAGTCAGGGCAGAAACCTGGGGAGCCCCAGGGGGTGCCCTCATCAGACAGGGGCCACAGGGAGGGGTCGGGCCCAGTGCAGGCCCTAAAGCAGGTGGGAGTTGGTGGTGGTGTTTTCTGAGAAGGCCGGTCTCGGTCCAGGTTGGGGGAGTCTTGGGGTCAGTGGCACCGGGGACACGAGAGGTGATGGGAGAGCTGGAGGCCAGAAAGGCCACAGTGCAGGGGAGGCTGAGCCCTGGCTCCTCCCCCAGGCCTGCACGGACCTGCCTCAATTGCTGGAGGAGGCAGAAGGGGCAGGGGCTCCCAGCAGCCCTGGCCTGGTGCTGGCCGCCCTGGTGGACCATGTCAGCAGCGGGTCCTGTCTCCACGCCCTGCCGACGCCCCAGTACTTTGTAGACTTCGTGTTCCGGGAGCACAGCGGCGAGACTCCCAACATCACACTGGCGGGTGAGGCCTCAGCTGGGCCAGAGAGTGGGCCCCGAGTCCCCAGCCGCCATGTCCCTGGGGAGGGCAGGCCTGGAGCCCATACAGACGTTGTGATTCTGTCCTCCCGGCCAGAGCTGGAGGCCATGATGCAGCGCCTGGGAGTAGGCAGAGTGACTGAGACACCTGGTGACCACAGTGACCACGGCCATTTGAGAAATGGGGCCAACCACCAGGGCCCTGTGGCCCTTGCCACCCTGAACAGCAGCTCCAGCCTGTGGGACACAGTGAGCAGCCCCTGCACCATAGTCCTGGGGAGAGATGGGGTCCCCTGGGATCTGCTCAGGCCCCTGACCCCCTGTGCTGCCACCCCCCAGGTGTGCCTGAGTGCTGAGGAAGTGATGGCCGTGTACGGGCTGTCTGACCAGGCCGGTGTGACCCCAGAGTCCTGGGCCCAGCTGAGCCCTGCTCTGCTCCAGCAGCAACTGAGTGGGGCCTGCAGCCCCCAGCCCAGGGCCCCCCCTCGGGACGAGCTCAGCCAGGCGGAGAGTGAGTGCCTGTCTCCCCAGCAGTGCCGCCTGGCTGCGTCCATGGGTGCTAGGGGTGCAGAGGGATGACCTCACAGGGAGGAGAGTGGCCACTGGGCCAGGGCAGGGCTGGGGAAAGCTTGACCAGGGCTGGCATGGGGAAGTGGCCTAGGAGTAGAGGGGTCGCAGGGGGAGCCCAGGTGGGAAGGGAATGAGGCTGTAAGGGTCAGTGTAAGCAGAGGTCTGGCCCGAAACTGGCCCCCTGCCTCCCTGGTGAGCTTCTGCTCACTCCTGGACCCCACCTGGACCCCCCCCACCAGGAAGTAGGGGTGAGGGACAGGCTGAGGGAGAGGCTCTCAGCCCAGCTCGTGACCTCGTCTTCCTCCCCAGGGTATCTGTACGGCTCCCTGGCCACGCTGCTCACCTGCCTCTGTGCCATTTCCGGCCTCCTGCTTCTGAGCTGCGCCAGCTGCAGCACGGCCTCCCACTACATCATCCAGACCTTCCTGAGCGTGGCCGTGGGCGCGCTCACGGGGGACGCTGTCCTACACCTGACGCCCAAAGTCAGCCTCAGCACTCTG
Organism: Mellivora capensis; assembly: GCA_004024625.1. Classification (NCBI taxonomy): domain Eukaryota; kingdom Metazoa; phylum Chordata; class Mammalia; order Carnivora; family Mustelidae; genus Mellivora; species Mellivora capensis. The sequence continues at coordinate 60,773 of PISX010005723.1, read as the reverse complement.
CTCCCTCCCCAGCCAGGAATTCCCCTGCCCAGTCCTTCCAGGCCCAGGAGCCCTTCCTGTCCCCCAACCTCTCTCTTCCTCGCCTCTGGCGGGGGCGGGGGGAGGTGGTGAAACGGCTCCGGGGAAGCCTTAATGCACCCTTCTCAGCTCCCTTCTCCCCCCAGGTGCTTGGGCTGCACACCCACCATGGAGAGGGCCCTGGCCAGACCACCTGGCGCCTTGTGGCCATGCTGGGTGGCCTCTACACCTTCTTCCTGTTTGAGAACCTCTTTAATCTCTTGCTGCCCCCGGACCCAGAGGTCAGGTGGGGGCTGGATGTGGTGGGTGGATGGGACCCAGGCATGGAAGCCTGACAGGCCCTGAGCCACTGTTTTCACAGGACTCAAAGGATGGGCCCTGCAGCCACAGCCATGGTGGCCACAGCCATGGAGTGTCCCTGCAGCTGGCACCCAGTGAGCTCCCGCCCACAAAGCAGCCCCAGGAAGGCTCGCGCACCGACCTGGTGAGATGGCCCTTCCTCCAATGACCCCATACCACATCCCACAGCGATGCCAAGGACCCCTTCCTGCCCCCACCCCAGGGCTTTTGTCCCTGGCCTCTGATGCTAGTCACAGGACCCCGCCCCTCCTCGCCCTCCTCACCTGCCTGCCCAGGGGCTCATCCACATTGACCCCCCCCCCCGACAGGTGGCGGAGGAGAGTCCGGAGCTGCTGAGCTCGGGGCCCCGGAGCCTGAGCCGAGGTGAGCCCAGGGAAGCCCCAGAGGGATGAGGGGCCACGGATTGGGTGCGGAGCGCCAGCGCGGGCCAGGGGCTGGGGGCCGGAGGCCGGGGTCCGGGGGCGCGGAAGTCGGGGGGTCCCCTGGGGGGGCCAGGCCGGCGCCGACCCCCGCCCACCGCGCCCGCAGAGCTGAGGCTGCTGCCCTACGTGATCACGCTGGGCGACGCCCTGCACAACTTCGCCGACGGGCTGGCCGTGGGCGCCGCCTTCGCGTCCTCCTGGAAGACCGGGCTGGCCACCTCGCTGGCCGTGGTCTGCCACGAGCTGCCGCACGAGCTGGGTGAGCCGCGGGGCCTGCCGGGCCGGGGGCGGGGCCTGCCGGGCCGGGGGCGGGGCCTGCCGGGCCGGGGGCGGGGCGCTCGGCCTGACCCCGCCCCACCCGCCGCAGGGGATTTCGCGGCCCTGCTGCACGCGGGGCTGTCGGTGCGCCGGGCGTTGCTGCTGAACTTGGCCTCCGCGCTGACGGCCTTCGCCGGCCTCTACGTGGCGCTCGCTGTCGACGTCGGCGAGGACAGCGAGGCCTGGATCCTGGCGGTGGCCACCGGCCTCTTCCTCTACGTGGCGCTCTGCGACATGGTCAGGGCGGAGGGCAGGAGTCGGCTGCCCTGGGGGTGAGCCGAGCAGGGTCTGGGAGCGACTGACCCAGTGCCTGCCTCTTCCTCAGCTCCCGGCCATGCTGCACGTGCGGGACCAGCGGCCCTGGCTCCTCTTCCTGCTGCACAACATGGGCCTGCTGGGCGGCTGGACCGTCCTGCTGCTGCTGTCGCTGTATGAGGACAACATCACCCTCTGATGCCCTCCCCCGCCCCCCGGCCCCTCGCCCCACACTCGGGCCCTGGCTGCTCGCTGCCGGCCCACGGCTATCTCAGCCCCTTGCACCCGCCAGCCAGTGTGGAGCCTGCGGTGGGGTACCCAGAGAGCCCCCGGCCTTTGGAGTCTCCCTCCCACTCACCCTAGCATCCTTCAATAAAGACATTCTTGTCCTTGGAGCCCAGCTGCGCTCTCCTTGCTGTTAGGGAAGGGTCTCCCACCGAGAAGGGCAGAATGATGGGGCAGTACCTCTCTCCTACCCTGGGGCTCTGATGAGTAGCCAGGAGAGCTGGGTTAGGGACCCTCCAGGCGGCTAGCCCTAGTCCCTCTGTAAGGTGGAATCCCTATGTCGGGAGTGGAGTCAGGGAAACTGGCCAGGGTCTGCAGGTAGCAGGTGGGACCTGGTCTCCAGTCAGGACTCTGACTTGTTTGCTCCTAGCAGAAAGACCCAAACAGCCAGCAGTGCTCACACAGTCAAGGGCTTGTTACTCTCTGATGAAAACCTGGCCTAGAGCCTAGAGCCAGGCAGATCGGAGTGTGGCAGTTCACGGTCCGTGGGGCCTGGGACTCTTCTTCTTTTTTAAAATTTTATTTATTTATTTGACAGACAGAGATCACAAGTAGACAGGGAGGCAGGCAGAGAGAGAGAGAGAGGAGGAAGCAGCCTCCTCATCACGCAGAGAGCCCGATGCGAGGCTCGATCCCAGGACCCTGAGATCATGACCTGAGCCAAAGACAGAGACTTTAACCCACTGAGCCACCCAGGCGCCCCGCCTGGGCTTCTTCTGACTCTGCTCCAGAAGTGTTCATCCTCTGAGTCTCCTGGGGCTGTCACACAGTCCACCACAAACTGGGTACCTTAAATCGTACCTTAAAATTTATGTCCTTACAGCTCTGCAGGAAGAAGTTGTCACATGAGAGTTCACTGGTTTCTAGTGGGCCCAAGAGTTCCGCGTCTTGTGGCAGATAAGCCCAGTGTCTTGCTCTGTCTTATGACCTTCCTTCTTGTGTCTCTTCTCTTCTTATGAGGACATCCGTTCTGTTGGATTACCAGCTCGCCCTACTCCAGTACACCCTCATCTCGACTAATTCCGTCTGTAATGATCCTATTTCCAAATAAAAGTCATTCTGAGGTACTAGGAGTTAGGTTTCCAACATATCTTTTTGGGGGACACAATTCAATCCATAACACCCCTCATGGTCCAAAATAGCTGCCAGAGCTCCAGCCATTACATGCAGTCTCCAGGGAGCAGAAAGGAGGTAGGAGGAAAGAGCAAAAGGAGGAAGGGGTCCAGGAGATATCAGATTCAGCCTGTCATTTACCCAATACACAGATACAAAAGTGGGGGAGTGGAAGTCTCATGTTATGTTCCATGGGTCCACTTGTGCTGGAGGGAGGTATGTGCTGCACCCCAGTAATCTGTGGCAAACTGGGCAGGAAGGGCCATATCTGAGAGCTCCCTGTCCTGACACAGGTAGGCAGATGCTCCAGCCTCTCCAAGAGCTATTGATTCTCCAAGAAGCTTCAGCAAGCCCACAGAAGAGAGGTGTGAGAATTACCACCTCCCTCCTAAACTCGGTCTATAATACTGAACACGTAAAGATGGCCTCCTGGCACGGAAGGAAAAATGTTGCTCTAGGGGAACATGAAGAGCGTGGTCTGGACTGTAATGTCCACTAGCCACAGGGACGAAGCTTCAGGGTATGAGGGAGAACAGTTACGTTTGGGGGGCAAGGAGGCAGAGGAGAGCCAGACGAGGCCCAGGCCCCTCTGGAGGAGGGGAGCTGAAAGCCCGAGTTGCCCCGGCGTGCACCCGCATTCCCCAGCCTCCTCCCCCCAAGCCTTGGACCATCTTCCTGCCCATCACTACCCCTCCCCAGCAACTTCAAGCCCCCACCTCTGCTGATAGGCCCCCACTTTCATCTCCCATTGAGAGACTGGATCCACCAGGCAGACTCTCCTGTGTTTCCCCACCACCCACCTCCTTCCCCCTCATCTGACCCATGGCCGTGCTCCCAGGCGTCAGCATCTCCAGCCCTCTCTGCACTGACCACCTCTGTCCCACAGAGGAGCTCGGGTTCATTGGTTAAGGCATCTGCCATGTGCCAAGCTCCAGTCCAAGGGCTCCGTGGGCACTGATTTTTTCAGTCATCAAAGACACCCTCTGATGGGCACACCGTTGACCGTGCCCACCTGAGACAGACCCCAGGAGTTGGTGTCCTGACTGGGGCCCCAGTTCTGCCCCTGCCGTCTCCTGCAGCACATCTCAGAGTCCTGGTTACAGTTTTCCTTACCTTTGAAGGCTTTGGCGTGGCTCAGGGGTCACACACCTGCCTGGGCCTCCAGCGAGCCCTTGACCACTGCCTGAGGGTGCAGACGCGGAGCCTCCTTGCCGACACGTCCTTTCCTTGGGTGTCACTACGCTCTCTCCCCCGTTTTATTTATGATTCCATTTCCAAGTCCTGGGTCTGTGCGCGGGCCCCTAGGGCGAGGAGAGGTCTGTGCGCTGCGCTCGGCCTGGGGAGGGGGCAGGGGGCGAGAAGGGCAGAGCGGCGGCCCTGGGGCGAGCCCTCGCGTCCTAGAGGGCTGACGCACGAACCGCGGGGGACCCTCCCCAGGAAGCTGTCGGACCCCCGACTCGGACTCGTCGGGCCACCTCCCCACCAGTGGCCCTTGCCGGGGCGTCCCGTCCCTCCCGGCGCCCGCCAGCTCCCCGCAGGGCGCCTCGCCCACGCGGGCTTGGAGGGGGAGCGACGCCTCTTCCTGCGGCCGAGACCCTCTCTGGGACCCCCGCAGGCCCTGAGCCCCGCCACCCCGCGCGGGACGCTGGGCTTCGAGCGAGCTCGGGGTTTCGGGGCTCTGCCCGCTGAGCCGGGAGCGGAGCCGCGAGGCCGCCCCGCCGCCCCTGGCCACCAGGGGTCGCTGTCGTTTTCCCTCCGGCCGCCGCCGCCGCGGCGCAGCGCAGGCGCAGTAGCGGGCGCCCGGAACCACGGCGCTCAGCTTCCGGGGCCGCCCGGACCTTGTCCGCCGCCGTCCCGTTCCCCCACGAGCGAGCTCCAACTGCCAGGTGGGCGGCGGGCGGCGGGCGGCGGGCGGCGGGCGGCGGGCGGCGGCGGGTCGTGGCGCGGCCCGGCTCATGCTGTGGCCCGGCCCCGCGCAGCCCGGCTCGGCGCCATGTACGCCGTGTACAAGCAGGCGCACCCGCCCACCGGCCTGGAGTTCGCCATGTACTGCAACTTCTTCGGCAACGGCGAGCGCAACCTCGTGGTGGCCGGCACCTCGCAGCTCTACGTGTACCGCCTCAACCGCGACGCCGAGGTGGGTGCGGGCCGGGCCCGCCGGCGTCTGCGCTCGGCCGGCACCTGCCCACGCGAGGGGCGCGGGGGGCGCGGGGGGCGCGGGGGCCCCGAGGCCGGAGACCGCCGCCCCGACGCGCCCCTGCGAGCCGGCGGCACAGCGCGGCCCGTGCGCCCGGGAGGCGGGGGCGGGGGGGCGGCGCTTTCCCGCGGGGCTCCCGGGCCCGGCCTCCCCGGCTGGAGCCGCCGGCTGCCGGCGGAAGGACGGTCCTGGCCGGGGGGGAGCCAGGCTGGCCCCTGACGGAGGCCCCTCGAGTGCGGCGAGCCCGTCCGCAGCGGAAGCGCAGCGGTGCTGTGGGCGCCGAGGCGGTGACCGGTCCCGGAGCGCTTCTTGCAGGAGCTGGGCCGGCGACACTTCTCCGAGCGCGAGGATGGGGCCTGGAGGCCGTCGGGGCAGGGGCAGGGGCAGCGGCCAGGGCGCGGGCCGGAAGCGGTCGAGGGCGGAGACGGGGCGCAGCGTGGCCCTGGGGTGACGGCGCCCGGGTCGGGGGCAGACGCGGTCGGAGGGGCCCGCGGCAGGGGCCGACCTTGCCGGCACCTGCTTCGGGACAGCTGAGGCTGTTTTTGCGGGAGGCACGCGGACCGCCGGCGCGCCGAGAGCGCCGGAGGGAGGAAGAGCCGCCGCGGGAGCTCTGTGGCGGCGTGTCCTGGAAGAGAACCTTATTTTTAGCGGTTGTGGTAATGGCAGTTCTGGGGTCAGTATTTGGGATTTGTCAGAATTGCAGCCAAAACTAAAAAAGATGCTGCAGATAAAAATGGGGCAGCCCGGCTCGCTCAGGCAAAGGAGCCCGGGGCTCTTGGTCCGGGCGGTGAGTTTGAGCCCCACACCGGGTGTAGAGACGCTTGAAATGAAGGAACGAATGCGTGTCTGTTGTCTGGGGGCAGCTTTGCCGTACCAGCGGGCGGACAGGGTTTCTCCCTCCCGTCTTCCCGTAGAGTTCCTTCTCCCACTGGTGAACTCTGAGAGACAGACCACAAGTGCGCTTCCATGATGTTTTCTGCGGGTGGGTCACGGCCCACGGGAACACTGGTGTCAGTCGCTCCTTTTATCCACAGACGTGTTTGTGCAGAGGCCCCGTGAGGAAGGGACCCGCGCTCGTGGTGCCCCTGTTCCAGGGCCAGTCGTGAAGTGCCGTGGAAACCAGCAGAGCAGGGTGGGGGAGTGGGGGGCAGGAGTGCTGTGAAGTTTTGTCTCCTTGCAGAGTTGAGTTTTGAGCAGGCAAGGACTGAGGTGCTGCAGAGAGAGAGAGCGAGAGCCGTGTGGGTGTCAGGCAGGTGACGTGTTCGGCCGGTCCCAGCCAGGAGGGGTGCCTGGGTGGCTCAGGCACTTAATTGTCCAGACTCTTGATTTCAGCTCAGGTCATGATCTCTGGGTGGTGAGATGGAACCCCACGTTGGCAGGCTCCGTGCTGGGTGTGGGGCCTGCTAGGGACTCTCTCCCTTTGCCTCCCCCCCCTTTTCTTTAAGATTTTATTTAGGGACCCCTGGGTGGCTCAGTGGGTTAAAGCCTCTGCCTTCGGCTCAGGTCATGATCCCAGGGTCTTGGGATCAAGCCCGGCATCAGGCTCTCTGCTCAGCGGGGAGCCTGCTTCCCCCTCTCTCTGCTGCCTGCCTCCCTGCCTACTTGTGATTTGTCTGTCAAATAAATAAAATCTTTTTAAAAATTAAAAAATAAAAAAAGACTTAGTTATTTGATAGAGAGCATATGGGCAGTGTGAAGGGCAGAGGGAGAAGCAGGCTCCCCACTGAGCAGGGAGCCCGATGTCAGGCTCGATCACAGGACCCTGGGATCATGACCTGAGCTGAAGGCAGACGTTTCACCGACTGAGCCACCCAGGTGTCCCCAAACTTAGAAACAACAGATAGTATCTCCCAGTTTCCGAGGGTCAGGAAGCCAGGAGTGGCTTAGCTGGGCAGCTTGGCACAGGCGGCCAGGAGACTGGAGTGTCTGCTTCTCACGCTGCTGTTGGAAGGAGGCCTCAGCCCTTCATGTGGGCCTCACCCCAGGGTAGCCTCCTGCAGAATGAAGGCTGAGCGAGAAAGAACAAGTCATCAAGAAGCCACATTGTCTTCATAACCTGAGGGAGACATGGCACACGACCACCTCTGCCCCATGGTACGGCTTGTGTGGACCAGCCCTGGCACAGGGCATGAATCCTGGGAGGCCGTCTACAGACAGTTCTGGGTGCTGCTCCCACAGCCCACTGTGAGGTTGAGGGAAAGCTGGGGATAGGAGCCATGTTGAGCGGAGTCTGGGCTGGAGAGAAGCGGGACTCTTCAGACTCTGAAGCTGGTTGGAATCACCCAGACGATGGCTGCTTGGGGCTGTGAGTGCCCCAGGCTTGAGACATTGGGAAGAAGACAAGAGGCCAAGGATGCGTTGCAGGAGGCGCAGCCGGGGGGTGGGGGGCAGGGTGGGTGAGCCCACACCCAGAGGAGGTGGTGGCCTGGAGGCCTCAGGCCGTGTCCCGGGCTGCCAGGCCTCTGTGCCAGGAGACCTGGGGCCCTGGTGGCTCTTGACCCGGGAGGGGCCAGGGGCCTGCAGAGTTTAGAGCCCACTGGAGAAAGAGAATTAGTAACGTGAACATCTCCATAAAGATTGGCACCAAGGGAATCAAAGCAAAGGAGTAGCAGTGGGAAGACGGATTCAGAAGATGGGAGCAGAGCGGGTGCGCCGGCCTGGCTGCCGCCCCCGCCCAGGCCGCTGAAATGCAGGGGGCTTTGCCCATCTTCAGAGACCTGTAACACGTCCAAGCAGACTGCACGTGGCTGCTGAGCTGAAGTCAGATGTTGGCTTTTGGGCTCATTGTAGGAAAGTGGGCCAGCTCTGGAGTCAGAAAGTACGTGGGCAGGAGATGGGGCTGGTGGGGGCAGCTGGAGAGCGTCCAGGCGGTCTGGCTTCTGCTATGGGATCACAGGTGCCTGCATTGGTGCGTGTCTTGGGAGTTTGGACAGGGCACCGCATGGACTGAGGAGGTTCCTGGCCTGTGCTCCGTGAGGTCTGGGGTTCGACTCGGTGATTTGAAGGGCTGGAGGCAAGCTGGCCCGTCCCTCTCCATCCTTTTCCCCTGCCCCCCCCCCCGCTGGCTGGCTTGGTTTTCCTGGCCTTGAGACAAAGGGGGAAGCTGCCAGTCCTCACGAGGGCCAGGGCCAGGGCCTGGGGATATGGCACCAGTTCCATTCCCAGCCTGTTCAGAGCCGCTGAAAGCCCAGACTCAGGAGAGGGGTGATGGGCCCGGTCTTGAGGGGGTCTTGACTCCGCCGATGGAGTCTCGTGCAGGTGGCTCCTGTAGCTCACAGCTCAGCCCTGGTGACAGGAATGCGGGGAGAGCATAGAGCACAAAGCAGGTGGGCATGTGTGGGGGGTGGGCGGTGTGGCTGGGACCCCAGTCCTCTGGGTGAGGTGGGAAGCGAGGGCTGCTCCGTCCGAGGTAGGGTGTGCTGTTCGCAGAGCAGAGGAGCTGTGTGTGGGAGGGGGTGAGGGCATGGCCTGGGGCAGTGGCAGGGGTGGGGCTGGGCAGTGGGAAAAACCCCTGTGACCCTTGGGGTTCATTGACATTATGGGAATGCCAAGTAAATAGAGAATAGATGGTGGTTACGGGTGGAAAAGTCTCCGTACTGTAGAGATGTCCGCCCCCTCGGGCTCGTCTGTAGAGTCCGTGTCTTTCTAAGTTGCAGTGGGTTTCTCATGAGATTGAGTGATTCAGGTCTCAAACGTACACGGAAGAGCCAGAAATGAAGCGTGTCCACCGTAACTTTAGCGATGAACAAGGTGGGACACGGGCCTTGTAGGACTGTCAAGAATTGTGTGTGTACACGCGTGTTTTGCAGCCGTGTTATTAGTGTGTATGAGACAGATTTAGAACGAGGTTAGCTTCTGGACTGTTTTGAACCGACGTTCTTCTTATGAAATGTCCCGTTGTATCTCCAGGACTTTTTCCCTTAAAAACCTTAATTTTCTTTCCTTTTATTTTTTTCCCTTAAGATTTTTACTTATCTGACAGAGAGAATGCACAAGCAGAGGGAGGGCCAGAGGGAGAAGCAGGCTCTCCACTGAGCAGGGAGCCTGGCACGGCTCGATCCCAGGACCCCGGGACCATGACCTGAGCCACCCAGGTGCCCCTATTACGTGCTTTTTTATATCTCTCGGAACAGTATATTATTTTTCTCCTTAACCTTGATAGTTGTGTTCTTGTGCTGAACTAATTAGGCATTCCTGGGATGCCTCAGTCTGGCTGTGCCATAGTGTCCTTTTCCCTCCTCACTGGCTCATTTGCAGATACCTTGAGGAGTCGGCCTCGAGTCTGTCCCACGTGCATGATCGGTGTGGGGGGGCCTAACCGCCTGAGGTGCCGTCAGCCCGGGACCAATGGGGTTTTTGGTTTCGTTTGGTTTTATTTGATGTTTTTTAAGTTTTATCATTTTTGAAACATTTGGTGGAATTTCTTGCTGAAGTTCTCTGGCTCTGGAGTTTTGTTGTGGAAAGGTGTTGGGTGTGTACAATGCCTTTTCTGTAACGAGTTAATTATGTTGTTTTTCTCAAGTAGCTCTTTTTAGATTGTTTTCCCCGTAGCACAAATGTGTTATGAAAAATGACCTTTTTTTCTCATTTTTAAACTCTCATGGGGCGCCTGGGAGGCTCAGTTGGTTGAGCATCCGACTTGATTTTGGCTCAGGATCGTGGGATGGAGCCCATGTCAGCTCCGTGCGGGGTCTGCTTGAGAGTCTCCCTCCCTCTGCACCCCTGTCCCCTGTGCACACACGAGTGAGGGGACTGTTGGCTGTTGGGGACGCCGTGACCGGGGCTTTCTGAGAAGCCTGTGGCCACGCTGGGGACCGGGTGTGAGTGTGTTTGTGCACGTTGGGTTGGGCTGTGCCCCGCTGCCTCCTGAAGTGCCTGGAAACGTGGGCTGCACGGTGGTGAGGGTTTGGGCAGGGCTGGCCCTGTGTGGCCTTTTCTCCTCATCCTGCAGTGAGGTGGGGCTGCCCTGTGGTGGCTTCACTGCTCACCCTCTTCTTCCCCTCCCAGGCACCAACCAAGAATGACAGGAGCACAGGTGAGCACAAGGGTGGCTGCCCTGGCCACAGGTCTGGGACTGTGGGGGCTGGGGCGTGGGCCTGGTCCCGGACCCACCGGCCTGTCCCACAGAGGGAAAGGCTCACCGGGAACACCGGGAGAAACTGGAGCTGGTGGCTTCCTTCTCCTTCTTCGGCAACGTCATGTCTATGGCCAGCGTGCAGCTGGCAGGTGCCAAACGGGATGCCCTGCTCCTGAGCTTTAAGGATGCCAAGGTAGGCGCTGGCCTGGAGGTGGGCGTCAGTGTGGGGGGCTTGCCGGGCCGTGGGTTTGGCCACAGCTCTGACCTGCGGCCGCCTTCCAGCTCTCGGTGGTGGAGTATGACCCGGGCACCCATGACTTGAAGACCCTGTCTCTGCACTACTTTGAGGAGCCTGAGCTGCGGGTAGGGCCGGGCCATGCCCCCAGCCCCCCCCCCCCCCTGCCTCCTGTCCCCAGGCCTGCCTGATGATGCCCCCTGCCCCCAGGACGGGTTTGTGCAGAACGTGCACGCACCGCGGGTGCGGGTGGACCCCGACGGGCGCTGCGCCGCCATGCTTATCTACGGCTCACGCCTGGTGGTCCTGCCCTTCCGCAGAGAGAGCCTGGCTGAGGAGCACGAGGGGCTGATGGGGGAGGGGTGAGTACCGTGGAGGGGGAGGGGCTGTCTGTGTGGAGTCCCCTGCTCCCTCTGCCCACTGAAGCCTGTTGCACCCCCAGGCAGAGGTCCAGCTTCCTGCCCAGCTACATCATCGACGTCCGGGCCCTGGACGAGAAGCTGCTCAACATCGTGGACCTGCAGTTCCTGCACGGCTACTACGAGCCCACGCTGCTCATCCTCTTCGAGCCCAACCAGACCTGGCCGGGGTGAGGCGCGGAGCTGGGGACCCTGCGGCTCGGGGCGGGGACCAGGCCCCCCCGGCCCCGGCTGACCCACCCGTCTGTCCGCAGGCGGGTGGCTGTGCGGCAGGACACGTGCTCCATCGTGGCCATTTCCCTGAACATCACGCAGAAGGTCCACCCGGTGATCTGGTCCCTCACCAGCCTCCCCTTCGACTGCACCCAGGCCCTCGCTGTGCCCAAGCCCATAGGTGAGGGCCGTGGGTGTGGGGGCCTCGTGAGACCGTGCGGGGCCCCTGCCCACCAGCGTGTCCCTCTCCAGGTGGGGTGGTGGTCTTCGCGGTCAACTCGCTGCTGTACCTGAACCAGAGCGTCCCCCCGTACGGCGTGGCTCTCAACGGCCTCACCGCGGGCACCACCGCCTTTCCCCTTCGTGAGTGCGGGCAGGGGCGGGACCAAGGGGCAGGGGGGCTGGAAGGCCTCGGCGTCCGTCTGACCGCGCCCGGCACAGGCACCCAGGAGGGCGTGCGGATCACCCTGGACTGTGCGCAGGCGGCCTTTATCTCCTATGACAAGATGGTCATCTCCCTCAAGGGCGGTGAGATGTGCGTCTCCCCTCCGTGAGCCCCGCCCGGCCCTGCCCCTGCCCCCACCCCCGCCCCCAGCTCAGCAGCCCCCCTCCCGGCAGCTACGTGCTGACCCTCATCACCGACGGCATGCGCAGCGTCCGCGCCTTCCACTTCGACAAGGCCGCCGCCAGCGTGCTCACCACCAGCGTGAGTCCCGGGGGCGGGGGCCAGGGAGAGGCCCTGGGGGCGGGCCCGGCCTCCCCTCACCGCCCGCCCACCTTCAGATGGTCACCATGGAGCCTGGGTACCTGTTCCTCGGCTCTCGCCTGGGCAACTCGCTCCTCCTCAAGTACACAGAGAAGCTGCAGGAGGCCCCGGCCGGCGCCGTCCGGGAGGCGGACAAGGTGCGTCCACGGAGCCTGTCGGGACACGGGCCCCTGGGCGGGCTCCCTCACAGGGCTGCTCACCGCCCCTTCCTGCCTGGCAGGACGAGCCCCCCTTGAAGAAGAAGCGTGTGGACTCCGCAGTCGGCTGGTCAGGTGGGGACGGAGATCTGGGGCTGGAGGGGGCCGGTGGGGGCTGGCTGGGTGAGGCCCGGGGGCCGGGCGGCCGGGGTGGGCTCACGCGGGGCCCCGCGTCCACCGCAGGGGGCAAGTCCGCGCCACAGGACGAGGTGGACGAGATTGAAGTCTACGGCAGCGAGGCCCAGTCGGGCACACAGCTGGCCACTTACTCTTTCGAGGTGAGCTTGGGGCCCGGTGGGGGGCCTCCCACCCAGGCTGGCCTGCCTGAGCGCGGCTGTGTCTGCAGGTCTGCGACAGCATCCTCAACATTGGACCCTGCGCCAACGCGGCCATGGGCGAGCCTGCCTTCCTCTCCGAAGAGGTGCCTTGGGGTGGGTGGGGGGCGGCACAGGGCACCGGAGCCTATCCTTCCTGTCAGCCCCTGTGCAGGGCGATGGGGGCTGGGGGTCGGGGCCCGGGGCCCTGTCCTGACTCCCAGCCCCTGTGCAGTTTCAGAACAGCCCTGAGCCAGATCTGGAGATCGTGGTGTGCTCCGGCTATGGGAAGAATGGGGCCCTGTCCGTCCTACAGGTACATGGGGGCAGGGGGTGGTGCCTCCTTGCGGGATCTGGGAGGACTGATACCCGCATTGTCACTCCAGAAGAGCATCCGGCCCCAGGTGGTGACAACCTTTGAACTTCCTGGCTGCTACGACATGTGGACAGTCATCGCTCCTGCGCGGAAGGAGCAAGTAGGTCAACCCTCGGCTGGCCCGGAGGCCCCATGTGGGGCAGGTGACCCAGGGCTGCCTTCCACATGGACTCAGCCTGAGCGTGCGGGCGGCCTGGGGACAGTGGGGCCCAGGACCGGCCTCTGCTGGGCAGCCTTGGCTGGTTATGTGATTCCTGTTGTCCCTTGTCACAGGAGGAGACCCCCAAGGGGGAGGGGGCAGAGCAGGAGCCCAGTGCCCTTGAGGCAGACGATGACGGACGGAGACATGGGTTCCTTATCCTGAGCCGGGAAGACTCCACCATGGTGAGGGGTGGGGGTCGGGCAGCCTGGGGCAGGGTCCCGCCATCGGGGTGTGCCTCACCCTCCCGCCGCTTACAGATCCTGCAGACGGGGCAAGAGATCATGGAGCTGGACACCAGTGGCTTTGCCACACAGGGCCCCACGGTCTTCGCTGGCAACATCGGGGACGGTCGCTACATTGTGCAGGTGTCGCCGCTTGGCCTCCGCCTGCTGGAAGGAGGTGGGTGCGGCGGGCGGCGGGCGGCGGGGAGGGTGCTGCGTGCCCACGCCGGCGCTGACCGTCCTGCGCCCGCAGTGAGCCAGCTGCACTTCATCCCTGTGGACCTGGGCTCGCCCATCGTGCAGTGTGCCGTGGCTGACCCCTACGTGGTCATCATGAGTGCCGAGGGCCACGTCACCATGTTCCTGCTCAAGAGTGACTCGTATGGGGGCCGTCACCACCGCCTGGCGCTGCACAAGCCGCCCCTGCACCATGTAAGCTCCCGGCTGTGCCCGCGGCCTACAGCCCCCCCCCCACTTCTGCCGTGCTGAGCCCCCGCCCCTGTCCCCGCAGCAGTCCAAGGTGATCACCCTGTGCGTGTACCGAGACGTCAGCGGCATGTTCACTACCGAGAGCCGCCTGGGCGGGGCCCGCGATGACCTGGGGGGCCGCAGTGGCTCCGAGGCCGAGGGGCAGGGCTCGGAAACCAGGTACGTGGGGGCAGCCAGGGCCTGGGCTGGGGCCAGGGGCCCTGTGGTGGGCCACGTGTGACTCATGTGCCGGCCTGTCTCTAGCCCCACCGTGGACGATGAGGAGGAGATGCTGTACGGGGACTCGGGCTCCCTCTTCAGCCCCAGCAAGGAGGAGGCCCGCAGGAGCAGCCAGCCCCCTGCGGACCGGGACCCCACCCCGTTCCGGGTCGATCCCACCCACTGGTGCCTGCTGGTGCGGGAGAACGGAACCATGGAGGTGCGTGAGGCCCTGGGCCAGTGTGGGCCCCTGCCCCCCGCTCCCTGTGGCTTCCCGTGGCTGCTCACCGCCTCCCCACGCAGATCTACCAGCTGCCTGACTGGAGGCTGGTGTTCCTGGTGAAGAACTTCCCCGTGGGGCAGCGGGTCCTGGTGGACAGCTCCTTTGGTCAGCCCACCACGCAGGGCGAGGCCCGAAAGGAGGAGGCCACGCGCCAGGGGGAGCTGCCGCTCGTCAAGGAGGTGCTGCTGGTGGCGCTGGGAAGCCGTCAGAGCAGGCCCTACCTGCTGGTGAGTGCCTCGGGCCCCGCGGCGGCCCGGCCGGGCGCCCCCGTTCCCCTGCTGACCCTGCGCTGCCCCCAGGTGCACGTGGACCAGGAGCTGCTCATCTACGAGGCCTTCCCCCACGACTCCCAGCTCGGCCAGGGAAACCTCAAAGTCCGCTTCAAGAAGGTGCGGTGAGCGGGCCGAGCGGGGCGCGGGGTGGATGTGAACGGGGCTGGGGGGTACGACCCTGCCCTCGTGGCGCACCGCCTCCTCCAGGTCCCTCACAACATCAACTTCCGTGAGAAGAAGCCAAAGCCGTCCAAGAAGAAAGCGGAAGGCGGCGGCGCTGAGGAGGGTGCTGGGGCCCGTGGCCGTGTGGCCCGGTTCCGGTACTTCGAGGACATCTACGGCTACTCAGGGGTAGGCGGGCGGCTCTGGGGGGCGCCCGGGCAGGGGCAGATTGGGCCGCCCCTCACAGCGCCTGCCCTCAGGTCTTCATCTGCGGCCCCTCGCCTCACTGGCTTCTGGTGACGGGCCGGGGGGCCCTGCGGCTGCACCCCATGGGCATCGACGGTCCCATTGACTCCTTTGCCCCCTTCCACAATGTCAACTGCCCCCGAGGCTTCCTGTACTTCAACAGACAGGTAGGGAGACCCCGGGGCTCGTGCTGCCTCCTGTTGCCCTGCCTGGGTCAGGAGGTGGTACCGGGGACCCTTCGGGGCGTCCAGCAGGTGGATGAGGCCAAGGTCGAAGAGGTGAGACGTGGAAAGGTTGGGGGACACGGCGGGCGGGAGTGGCGGCTGCGGGGCCGGCGCCGGTCACTGCTGTGCCCTTCAGGAGCTGGGACTCTGGGCAAAGGTGCTCACCCTCCCTGAGCCCCGTTTCCTCGTCTGTGAAGCCGGCCTGAGGACTCGTGATGAGAACGGGGCGAGTGGTCTGGACGTGCACTTAGGACTGCGGGTGAAGGACACTGGCTGGGGCCGGGGGCTGTAGGGGTCCCCTCGTCGGTCAGCGCTGACTCCGGCATGGCTGACGTGTGGGTAACCTTTGGTGTGCGGCCTGCGGCTTCCTCTGGGCGCCGACCATGTCTGTGGCCAGTGTCCTGGCCTGGCGTGAGCCCGGGAGAAGGGACAGGAGGCCCTGTCTCCGTCCCGTGCACAGCCCGTTCTGGCAGAGCTGAGGGCTGGCGGCGTGGAGCCCTCGGGAGCCCAGGTTTGCCTGCCCTGCCCTTGGCGCGGGCCGGGCCTCAGCGGCCCCTCCCTCCACCCGCCAGGGCGAGCTGAGGATCAGCGTCCTGCCTGCCTACTTGTCCTACGACGCTCCGTGGCCGGTCAGGAAGATCCCACTGCGCTGCACAGCCCACTATGTGGCTTACCACGTGGAGTCCAAGGTCTGACCCCATTCTCTTCGGGCCGGGGCCCCTCTGGGCACGGCCCCCTGGGCGCCCATGACACGCTCTGCCCTCTCAGGTCTATGCTGTTGCCACCAGCACCAACATGCCGTGCACCCGCATCCCGCGCATGACCGGCGAGGAGAAGGAGTTCGAGGCCATCGAGAGAGGTACGTGATGCCCGGGGAGGGGCGGGCTGGCGGGGCTGCCCTCCCTGACCAGCACCCCGTGTCCTTGCAGACGACCGGTACGTCCACCCCCAGCAGGAGGCCTTCTCCATCCAGCTCATCTCCCCGGTCAGCTGGGAGGCCATCCCCAATGCCAGGTGGGGCCGGGCCGGGCGGGGCCGGGCAGCAGGCGGGCGGCTTCCTCACGGCGTCCTCACCCTGCCCCTGCGTGGTCCGCAGGATCGAGCTGGAGGAGTGGGAGCACGTGACCTGCATGAAGACGGTGTCGCTGCGCAGCGAGGAGACCGTGTCGGGCCTCAAGGGCTACGTGGCTGCTGGGACCTGCCTCATGCAGGGGGAGGAGGTCACGTGCCGAGGGCGGGTAAGGGGCCAGCCGGTGGGGTTGGACGGTGCCTGGCAGCCCTGGCCCCTTCCCTGCACATCGTCCTCCCCCCACACCCGGCAGATCCTGATCATGGATGTGATCGAGGTGGTGCCTGAGCCTGGCCAGCCCCTGACCAAGAACAAGTTCAAAGTCCTGTATGAGAAGGAGCAGAAGGGGCCGGTGACCGCCCTGTGTCACTGCAACGGCCACCTGGTGTCTGCCATTGGCCAGAAGGTCTGCGCTCTCCCTCTCGCCCTGGGGCCAGCCTGCGGCCGGCCCCTCGTCACCCATGGCCCCTGTCCCCCCAGATTTTCCTGTGGAGCTTGCGGGCCAGCGAACTGACGGGCATGGCCTTCATCGACACGCAGCTCTACATCCACCAGATGATCAGCGTCAAGAATTTCATCCTGGCGGCGGACGTCATGAAAAGCATCTCGCTGCTGCGCTACCAGGAGGAGAGCAAGACGCTGAGCCTCGTGTCCAGGGTGCGCGCGCGACCTCGGCCCCGTGCTGGGTGGGGGCTGGCCGCGGCCCGCCTGACGGCCCTCCCCCCTCCCCGTCCCTAGGACGCCAAGCCGCTGGAGGTGTACAGCGTGGACTTCATGGTGGACAACGCCCAGCTGGGCTTCCTGGGTGAGCGCAGGGCCCCGGGGACTCGGGGCTCGCAGACTCCGGGGGGTGGCCAGGCTGACTCTGGGCTGTGCTCCCCAGTGTCCGACCGAGACCGCAACCTCATGGTGTACATGTACCTGCCCGAAGGTGAGTACGCGCGCCCCCCACCCCCCCGACCCTCGTGGGGCTGGCACTGGGCGGGCAGTGAGCGGAGCTCCCTCTGCCCAGCCAAAGAGAGCTTCGGGGGCATGCGCCTGCTGCGGCGCGCCGACTTCCACGTGGGCGCCCACGTGAACACCTTCTGGAGGACGCCGTGCCGCGGGGCCGCGGAGGGGCCCAGCAAGAAGTCGGTGGTGTGGGAGAACAAGCACATCACGTGGTTCGGTGAGTGCCGGGCCGGCGAGCGGCGGTGCGGGGTGGCGCCACACCGGCCTCGCTCACACGGGGTCCCCTGCAGCCACCCTGGACGGCGGCATCGGGCTGCTGCTGCCCATGCAGGAGAAGACCTACCGGCGCCTGCTGATGCTGCAGAACGCACTGACCACCATGCTGCCCCACCACGCCGGCCTCAACCCCAGGGCCTTCCGGTGGGTGTGCGCCCCTGCCCGGCGGCCCCCCCCTCGCCGCCCCCCTCGCCCCTGCCCTACAGCCTGCGCGTCCCCCCAGGCTGCTGCACGCGGACCGGCGCGCCCTGCAAAATGCAGTGCGCAACGTCCTGGACGGCGAGCTGCTCAACCGCTACCTGTACCTCAGCACCATGGAGCGCGGCGAGCTGGCCAAGAAGATCGGCACCACCCCGGACATCGTGAGCCCCCCGCCCACCCCACCCGGCCCGGCCGCCCCGCCCTGCGCACTCCCCCCCCCCCGCCCCCCCTCCACCCACCAGCTCTTCTCCCTGCAGATCCTGGAGGACCTGCTGGAGACCGACCGCGTCACTGCCCACTTCTAGATTCCCAGAGGCCGCCGCCCCACCTCTTTTTGTATAAAACACCAGGAAAAAGATGTTTGGTTTGAGTAGAGCTTGTGTTCATTGTTGGGTCTCCTGGCTGGGCTGTGGTCTGAGCCCTGTGCTGCCCCCTGCCCACCTAGGGCATCTTCAGCGCCGCTGGACCAGCTCTGAGGGCCTCTCGCCCCCGGGGACTGCCTAGGTCTCCAAGTACTGGGAGAGCCCCTGGGTCTCGGGCAGGAGGCCCAGGTGGACCGAGAGCCGAATAAGGAGAGCGGTGAGCCGCATCGACAGGGTCTCGAGCCTGCGAGGAAGGGCAGGGGAGTCAGGGCAGGGTGGGGAGCAGGTCTCGGCCACCCGCCCTGGACGCCTGCCCCTCCTGTCTCACCTTAGGGCCACTTCAAACTTGAACATCTCCCAGATGACCTTGATGTGGCGCAGGACGCTGGCCCCGTAGACGCTCTGGTATGCCGCACCTGCTAGGCGGCTCCAGCCCCTGACGGCGCTGCCCAGAAACACAAGTCAGCCTGGCCTGGTCCCGCTCTGGCCACTGCCTCCCACCACTCCCCCCCACCAGTCCCCCGGGGCCTTGGCCAGCCGGCACCCACCTCTTGGCCATGAGGAAGTAGCGGTCGACGGGGGTGCCCAGGGCGGTGTTGATGGCACGCACCGTGTTGACGTTGCGCAGCACGAGCAGCATGGGCCGGGGCAGGGCCTTGAGCACGCCCATGATGGCCTCAAAGTGCTCCTGCGCCATGGTCTGCATGTAGGCCGTCTCCTCGCGGCTCAGCAGGCGTGAGCGCCACAGCTGGCCCAGGCGCACGGGCCGCTGCATGAGCACCTCGGAGAAGAGGAGGTAGTCTGCAGGCGGGGGGTGAGCCGGGACCGGGTGCCCCCCGGAACTCCACACCCGCAGAGCCCGGTCTCACCTCGCACCCCAAGGGCCTCTGCGTGTGCCTTCATGGCCACGTCGTCCCGGAGAATGATGGCTCGCCACAGCTGGCACAGGGCTGCCCGGTCCCTGTGGGAAGCCAGCAGTGAGCCCAGGCCCGGCCCCCCGCCCCCGAACGACCCCCCTCGGGCTCCGTGGCTGTCTTACTTCTCTGCCAGAAACTGGTAGAGCCCGTGGTCCAGCAGCACCAGCTGTGCCTTCCCGTCGGGGCCTTTCCGCACCAGAACTAGGGACACAGCCCATCAGCTTGTGGGCTCCGACCCCCACCCCCCAGCCCCAGGCCCTTTCCTACCATTGCCCGGGTGGGGGTCCGCGTGGATGAAGCCGGTGTAAAATATCTGCTCCGCGAAAGCCTGGATGAGCTTCTCCGCGATCTGGGGGGAGGTAGGGACCGGCCGCCACCACCCGGTACTTAGCACACACCTCACCTCGCCCACCTGTGACCTCCCCACCCCTGCCCACCTCGCCCACGGCACTCACATCCTTCGCCGCCAGCCCCATGCACTGGATGGCCTCCACATCGTTGACCTTGCAGCCGTCACAGAACTCGGCCGTCAGCACACGCTGGGAGAGAGCAGGCGGCTGAGCTTGGCCGGGCTGCACGTTCCCACCCCGGAGGGGCCCAGCCCACCTTGCTGCATGTGTCCCAGTGCACACGGGGGACCACGACATAGCGGAAATGCCGCAGCTCCCGTGCACAGCGCTCGGCGTTCCGGCCCTCATTCTCGAAGTCCAGCTCCTGGGCCAGGGTGCCCTTCAGGTCCTGGGGGCCACATGGGCAGCTGAGGGTCCGGCTTGGGGACCGGCCCACCCCACCACGTGGCGTGCGGCCCCCCGCGTGCTCCGGCCTGGCTCTGGGCGGCGCTTACCTGGAGGACCCAGCTGAAGCCGAAGCTGGGGTGCATGAGCTCGACGAGCCGGAGCAGCAGCTCCAGTGTGTGCACGTCCCCCTCGAAACGGTCCCGCAGGTCGATGTACTGCACCTGCGTTGGCGAGGCCGCAGGGAGGACCTGGGTCCACCGGCACCGCCCCAGACCCTGCCTCAGCGCAGGGCAGGCCCCGGCGTACCTTCACGGCCACCTCCGTGCCGTCGTGCAGTGTGGCTCGGTGCACCTGGGCCAGGCTCGCGGCGGCGATGGGCTGGTAGTCGAACTCCCGGAAGAGCTTGTGGGGCAGGGCCTGGAAGTCCTCGAGGAACAGCTCGTCCACCTGGCAGGGGGCGGGGGGTTCGCGGAGCAGCCGGCGGAGCGGCGGGGGAGGAGGCTGCCAGAGGGCCCAGCCCTCAACCCAAGAGCAGGGCTCACCTCCTGGAAGCCGCGCGTGAGGGCCCGGTCCTCCAGTACGCGCAGAGTCCTGATGTACTCCGGGGGCAGCAGGTGGTTGAAGGAGCACAGCCCCTGGCCCAGCTTCACATAGAGGCCCCCGTTGCTGATGGCCCCGGCGACCAGGGCGTCAGCCGCCCGCTGGTGACACGCAGACATCACCTCCAGGTACCCCGGGCTGTTCTGACCACAGGCATAGAGGGAAGGGATGGGGGCAGGCGGGCGCCTCCTTAGCACCCCAGCACCCACCTTCACCTAGCGTGTCACTGTCCCTCCTCTTCCCCCAGCGAGAGGCCCACTGTGGCGAGGGCGCGGGCACAAACCTCCTCCACCCCTCGCAGGACCACGTTTGTACACCACCAGTAGTCCAGGGAGATCTGCAGGCCTATCCTCAGGGACCTGTTGGCAGAAGGTGTCTTCAGCACCCCCAAGGCACGGGGCCTCGGGGCCGTCCCACCCCCGCCCCAGACCACTGGCCCCAAACTGAGCAGGTGGCAGGGCTGCTGGGCTCCCAGGCCGGACCGGGAGGGAGAGGACAGGCTCCGGTCTAGCTTCCTTACTCAGCATGGCCAGCGGGGCGGTCTCAGCCCCCGGGTCTACACCACGGACAGCCTGTGTCCACACCACTCCTGTGCCTGAACGTGTAGCAATGAGCACCCGGGACAGACGGGAGTGGGTGAGAACTGGGGGTGGGGGGGGCGCCCAGGCCCTCACAACCAGGCCTGGCTTCTTCCTCATTCTCACAGCACCTAGGACCTGTGCAGCGGTGAGGGCTAGTGAGCTGGCAGCGGTCACCAGCTCCCTTGCGCAGACATGGTGTCGCTCCAGGCGCGTCTGCACTGCCGGCCCAGCAGAGCCCCCAGGCGCACTCCACACGTCCGAGGACCGGACCGCAGCCTCCCAGCAGCCGGATCCCAGAGCAGGGCTCCCCGTGCTCTCCACAGCCCTGGGGGCCTGGGCCCCTCCTTACGCTGGCAAGGGCACGCGCTCGCTCCCTGCGGCCCTGGCTGTAGACAGGCCGCCTGGGTCTGGAGAGGGAAGGAACCAGGGCTGAGTCCAGCCTCCAGCATCACAGACTGCAGACCCTCAGACCTTCATGAGAGGGTTGTAGGGCTCCTGTTCCTCAAGGAAGAAGCCCCGAGGGGGACCGGGGACACTGGTTCAGCCAAACCTCTTATCTTCCTGCCTCCCAGCCACCTCCGCCACAGGAGGGCCGCAGCTGAAAGGCAGGAAGGAAAAGGCTGCTGGATTCTGGACGGGTCTGCCTCCCTGCTAGGGGAGAGGCTGCCCACCCCGCAGTCGTGGGGACTGAGCATGCTCAGTGTAGAGGGCAGCCGTGCCTTGTGCTTGCCTCGTCGCACTCCCCAAACAGGCTCCGTCCCACTCACTCCCATCTGGGCCCAGGGAACAAACAGGACTGTCTGTGAAGAACAGAGTGCATGGTTGGCAGGGGAGCAAGGACACGAGTTCTCTGAGCTCCCTAGAGATACAAAGCGTTGGAGGGAGCATCCCTCCTTCTTGATTGACTCAGTCCAAAAGGCAATGCAAGGTCTGCAAAGGGGCAGGGATAGTTGCTACGCTTGGTGACTGGCCAAACACGCCACCAAGGGAAGCCAAGGTCCTCCCAGCTGGAAAGGGAGTGAATGAGAAAGATCTGTGTGCTGGGAAATGCCGTGTGAATGCAAAGTGTGGCGTGCACGGCTGCAGACACGTGGAAGCGTGTGCACGCACAGCCCCGTGTCCGAGCAGTCCCCCGCTCGCTGTTGTCTGCGGGAGAGCCTGGGAGCAGCGAGCACACCGCCACCCAACCCATGGTCCTTAAGACCCTCACCATCCCAAGGAACCCGGCTCCCTGGAGAATGGCCGAGTCCAGGCCTGGGAAAGAACAGACAGGGTGTCTGAGTGCACGGAGGGACAGAATGCTCCAGAAGTGGAGACACTGCAAACGGACCCGGGGCGGGAGTTAGATCGACAATCCGAAGATGTAACGCCAAAATCTAGGCTCGGTGTAGTGCCTCCAGCTCCACTGTTGGAGATGTTTTACAGTAAGAGGCCAGAGACAAAACACCCCGCGGGGGCGCCTGGGTGGCTCAGCGGGTTAAGCCTCTGCCTTCGGCTCAGGTCGTGATCTCAGGGTCCTGGGATCGAGCCCCCCATGGGGCTCTCTGCTCAGCAGGGGGCCTGCTTCCTCCTCTCTCTCTGCCTGCTTGTAATCTCTCTGTCAAAAAAAAAAAAAAAAAAACCAAACCCAAAAAACTTGGAAATTAAGAAAGGATCACAAAGGCTAAACCCGGAACAGTCAGCCACAAGAAAACAACTGATGTCAACGGAGAGCAGCGACCCATACAACCAGTAAGAGACTGCGAGAGCCCTGAGTGCGGACGGATACAAGTGGGTGGGGAGAAGAGAGTGTTTCCAGCAGAATGGCAGGCAGCAGCTGTGGAGCAACTGAGCGAGCAAAGCCACAACGTGGGGGCCGGGGTGGGAATGAACTCCCTTGGAAGCCCTGGGAGGCACTGGGCCAGTGGGCAGAGGGGAGCAAGGACCACCGCGAACGTCACTCCCGAGGACAGCAGCCCGGACGGACCGCCGCCCCGGGGACAGAACCACGGCAAACGGCAGCACTGAACCCGCCTGCGCGCAGCGCTCAGACCCAGACGGAGGGGCCTTCTACAGGAGGGGTCACCAGCGTGCTTCCTGACCAAGTGGGACGGCCAAGATTTTGCTGAGCCCTAGGTCTGCCCCCCGCAGCTGCAGTGAGAGCAGCTGCCGGCGACGCGCAGAGCGGACAAGACCACAGGCCCGAGGAAGCTCAGGCATCCCGTGGCAGCAGCCAAGCCTGGCCACAGTTTGCTGACCCCCGCTGTCCGACATCACTGGCCCATGAGCCTCCCAAGGGGTCCAGGTCCCTGTGTGGTGAAGAATTAACTTCAGCCAGAAGGGCCTGGCCTGTGCCCCAGCTCCTGGCAGGTGGCCTCCGAACTGCCCCCATCTCCTGAGTGACAGGAGTGTCGGGACTGGTGACGGGCAGGGACAGTGCACACTGATGATGCACTCCGACCGCAAGACATCAGCCCAGCTTGGGGGGGGGGGTGGGGCAGGGACTGGACACGATTCAGTCGGAGGCCCACGACTCAGTCTTGCCCGGAAGGAGGCTCCCGTGGAAGCTGCGCACACAAAGCTCCCGGAACCGGGCGCACGGCAGCGGCAGGTCTCTGAGGCTACGGAAACTCTGAATCTGGGGCTCTCCCTGTGCATCTCTTCCTTGGGCTCTTTCGGATTTGTCTCTCGTTTGCTGGGAGAACAGCTCAATCCAGACACTTTCCTGAGTCCTGTGATTCGGCCCAGGGAGCCATCAAAACTGACAGCCCTGGGCCCACGTGGGGGTCTGGGGGGCCACGGCTGACCCCAGGCTTAGCCGCAAGAACCAAGGAGACACTATTCTAGACCGCAGGAAATTAGAGGTGGGCCTGGTACGCGACCCTGGTGACAGGTAGATGAGCCTGGGAAGTCAGAGGCTCACAGCGTACCGGTGCCCTGACGGTGCTCATGGAGAACGTCCTTGTTGAGGAAAGACCCCAGCTTACGGGGCAGTGGCGCACACGGACAACTCCTCTGTAGGCATTCCAGGAAGAAAAAAGTTCTTTTGTCTAATTCCTACAACTTTTCTGGACATTTAAAACTGTGTCCAAAAAAAAAAAAAAAAAAAAAAGGACCACAGGTTTCTGAAAAGGCATGACTGAGTAAGGGGCGGGGGTGAAGGCAAGGCCTTGAGGTGGACTTCCCACCCCTCATCTCTGAGCCTTCACTCACACGGGACGTGTTCCGATCTCCGCTCTCCTGCAACGGAACACGGCCCAACCCCCGGGTGGGGAGCCAGCCCTGCCCTGCTCCGCTCCCCGCCGGCACTCCGGCCTCCCCCATATTCGATGCCCCTGACTCAGGAGGCTCTGTGGTCACCCTGTGCCTGTCCTGGCAACGGCTGGGGCTTACAGTTGACAAGAACATGTTGGGAAAAAAATAGTTCCAGCTCCGTCCCTCCAATTCCAGCCCAGCCTCTGAAAGCAAGCTGTGAAAATGCATTTTCTCGGGGTGCCTGGGTGGCTCTGGGTGGTGGCTGGGTTAAAGCCTCTGCCTTTGGCTCAGGTCATGGTCTCAGGGTCCTGGGATCGAGCCCCGCATCGGCCTCTCTGCTCAGCGGGGAGCCTGCTTCCTCCTCTCTCTCTCTCCCTGCCTCTCTGCCTACTTGTGATCTGTGTCTGTCAAATAAATAAGTAAATAAAATCTTTAAAGAAAAAAAAAAAGGACTGGGCAGGGAATTAAATAAATACATCTAAAAAACCAAACCAACAAACGGAGAGCCTGTTTTGCCCTCGTGGCAGGAAGTGGTCAAGCGTTCAGCCATTCACCTGATCACGGTCTCCATTAACACAAATCTTAGCGAAGTTTCTGGCTAAGTGCCCGAAGGCCTTAGTAAGGCCTAAGCATTCCCTTGAGAGATGGACCAGGGTTGAGAGGCTGCAGGTGCTCAGAGCTGTAGGCCCCGACTCCGCAGCTGCCTCGCATGCGAGTCGCCTCCCGGGGCAGCCCTGTGTGCGACCCCCAGCCCAGCCCAGCGGAGGGTTTGGCTTAGACTGAGTTTTCACTCAAAGCCAAGAACTGGTTCTCAGGATTTCCTGGCTGTAGGAATTCCCGGGTCGGACCAACAGCAGAAACGTCTGTCCGAGGGGCTCCGACAGGAAGATCAGCTCCACCCCAGGAATCTAGCACTGGTAGATGAGGGAGTCTGACAAGAGCCTTCAGTTTCAGGCGCCCTTCATATTAATGACCAGACACTGTCTCTAGTCCAGCCCATGGGGAGTGGAGGAGGGTTGGCAGCCCTCCCGCCCAAGCCCCCAAGCCCTCTGGATGCGCACTCTCCTTGGGGGAGTGGAGGTGAGAAAAAGAGGAGGAAGGGGAAGAGGAGGCGGCGGCGGCTGCCCGCCTGCCCACCAGCTGGCAGAAGCCAGACCAGCTCTCTGCCCTCCAAGGCTGATCTGCAGGGTCTGGGAGAGGCCGCGTCCCGGGTACACGGCTCGTCAGCACCACGTCCCTGCAGCAGCACTGGAGGGCCTGGAAGGCAGCTTGGAAGATTCCAGCAAAACCCTGCAGCCCCTCCCAGCCCCAGCTCAGGCTCCACACATCTCAGGACAGGACTGGCTGGGGGAGAAAGACGTCCCATGCCCCCACCCCTCCTACCTGCCGAAGCGCCCTACACCGTCCACTACAAGCCTCATCCTTCTCTTCTCCTGAGGCTCTGCTGCGAGGTAGCGGGCCCCAAGGAGCAGGGGGACCCCCAGCACCGTGGCAGAGAGCACCTTCCTCCACAGGGGCTGGGGTCTGCGGGACCTGGAGGGAGACAGAGGCGTGTGGTGCGGGTTACTTCCTGTCCGGCCGCGGGGCCCTCATGGCTGGGGTCGGGCCCACCCTGGGGAGCTGCAGCTGTACCGGAAGCCTCTGCAGGCGACACTGGGTCCAGAGGCCCGTGTGCTCACCAGCGTGTTCGCAATCACCTAGCCTAAGCCCTGCAGACTCCCTGGACGCCAGGCTCCAAGGGCCTGCTCGCAGGAAAGCCGCTCGCAGGCACAGCTGAGAGCCCCAGCGGACAGGCCTGCGCTGTGCGAGCCGCCGTCGCCCTGATGACGCCCAAGCGAACGGCCAAGTGCAGGACGGCAGAGCCGGGCAAGGTGCGTGAGTGACGGAGAGGAAGGGGAGAGGCCGGCAGGAGCCCGGCAGCGAGTCACACGCCTGTCCCGAGGCCACCAGGCAGCGAGTGTGGCCTCCTGACGCCTCCCGCCTCACTCCCACGCTGTCCTGCCCACTGGCCTCAGGCCTGGAACCCTCCTGCCTCCAGTTCTCACTGCTTCTACGGCTTGTTTGGCCCCAGCCGCAGCGGCCAGGCCTTCTGCACGCCCTGAGCCAGCGACTGTCCTCCCAGAGCACACAGCTCTAGCCACCGCGTGCTCATGCCGCTGCCGTCAGAGAGTCCCGCCCCAGGAGTGCCAGTCCCCGGCGGGGGCAGGGGGCTGGCAACTCCAGGCCACCACACGGAGAAGCAGAAGCATCTCTCGTGCCGGCGGAAGCACAGAGAAGTCCAGCCTTGGGCCCCACAAGGGAGGTCTTCCATCCCTGCCTAGCAAGAGGCACGGGCCATAGAGGGCACCCAGGGCTGCAGGGAACTCACCACCTTGTAGGCAGGACCCGGAGGTTTCTCCTGGAAAGGGCAGCCGGGGCCAGCCGGGGGTCCCGGCTGCTCTGCAGCAGGGCAGCGTGGAAGCGACAGAGCTGTGACTGCAAAGGGAACAAGCGGCACAGGGTCACCCCGGCCCCGAGCTCAGGGGCAAGCAGCACCTCCCAGGGCCCCAATACATCACCAATGCCGGTCAGCACTTGCAGGGCCTGTGCTCAGGGCCAGGCCCACACGTTTGCTTCAGGAATGCAGGGACAATCCCACTTCTCGGGAGCAAGGCCGAGATCCGAGCATGACCCGAGAGCAGGCAAGGCTGTGCTGTCCGCACCAGGAGCCTCTGCCTCGAGGCACCATGACAGGCCGCTAGAAACACCCCACCTCCACGCGTCCCTTCTGTTCCTGCCTCGGACCCTCTCCTGGTGGCCTTGGGACCTCTTGCTGACTATCCTTCTGCTGCTCAGCCCACTGACCAGTAGCCTCAGGAAGTCATTCTGAATTTCTAAAGAACGATCAATAATGTTTAATTACCCAGTCAGAAAGATGTCAGACTCTGGGGGGGGGTGGGCAGAAGCAGTAGAAGGAGCCTGTGCAGGTGGATGCTCTGGAAACACCCGCCAGGACCCCAGCGGCAGAGACAAGGGAAGGCCAAATGGAAGACGTGCCACAGCCAGCCACAAGGACCACGGGGACCGCTCAGCGTGCTGGTCTGTTTCAGCGACCACAGAAGCATCACGGCCCTCCTACACTTTCAGACAACCTTGGTCTCCCAATCTTATTTGAATTATGGGGTCTTATGAGGTCTTTAACCACAAATTGCCAACTGCAATTCCCTTTGTAGAGAAAAAAAGGTTATGTATAGTAATGATTGTTACCGTGAACCCTGAACCAAAGAGAGGGCTGGCTTTCCAATCATTTTCTGGCCAAAGCACACAGCCCTGAAGGCAATTTCAAGGACTCCAAAACAACACAAAAGTCAAAAGAAAAGTTCCATGACCTACTGGCCCAGGAGGACACAGGCTGACAGAGAACCTCTGCTCGGCGAGGCCACACAGCGAGCGCAGATTCTTGAGGAGACCCCACAGAGGCAAGAAAGGCGCCACAGGCAGAGCCGGAGGCTTCTGTGCAAGCGAGCAGGCCGGCGCGGTGCCCCCCGCGGCCCTCTGGCCTGCGACCTGCTCGGCCACGGGCACACGGCTCTGTGCAGGCTCCGAGGCAGAAGCCCAGAGGATGGTCGTCTGTGACCACAGACACCTGGTGACGCCGCTCAGAACTTCAGTGATGGCCTGCGGTACGGGGGTCTAGGCTGGGATCTCAAGGGTCTGCAACCACAAGCACGTGCGCCCGAGGGAAAGCCTTGTGTGCGCCACACCCTCCCCTCAGATGGCTCTGTGCAGCCTCCGTCGGCCCTGCCTGTTCTTTTCAAGGCCTGCAGTCCCCTTCCCGCGGTACTCCTCCCCTGAGCCCGCTCTCCTACCACACGTTCCCATCCCACAAACCCTGCCGGAGATGCCCCGCATCCAGCCGGGGGCTGCGGACGCAGACAAAGCCAACGAGACCCAGGGAGGGCATGGGGCACAAAGGAGGGAGGATCCTGCCATCCGGCAGCAAGTGGGACTCCCACGTGAACACCAGAGAGGGTCTTTACACAGAGAATGTGGACTCGGTGGAGGCCTGAAGCCAGGAGAGCATAGGGCATTTCTGGGGAGGAGAGAGGCCTATGTGGCTGGGAAGCGTGGTGGGAGCTTACAGGTGGCGGGGGGGGGGGTGCCCACAAAGAGGGGGCAGCCAAGTGAGCTGGAGCCAGGCAGAGCACCCCAAGGAGCCCTACGGTCCTCCTGCAGGGAGTGGGCACTGTGCTGGGAGGTCAGCCCAGGAGGAGGGTGAGGCTGGGTGGAGCCGAGCGGATTCGGGGCAAGTGTGGGGACCTGGCAAGATGGCCCCAGGCTGGTGCCGGAGGGCCTGGGAGTGCTGGGATGCCATCCCACCCCGGCTGCCTGGCCCTCCGGCCTGTGAGAGCTGTGCTGATTCCGCTCTTCTCGAGAAGACGGCAAGCCCACTGAAGAAGAACTGGAGCTCAGCCCTCACTGTCCCTGACCCTGAGCACGTCTGCCAAGTGGATCCAGGGTGCGAGGACCCTCTCAGGAGCCTGGCCTCTTCAGAAAGCCATCAGGATCCAAGAGTTGGGGAACACTGGTGCTGGGCACAGCCACTTATCAATTCTCTGCTTCTATAAATACTTGCAAATTTTTAAAAAGATTTATTTATTTGAGAGAGAGAGAGAAAGCAAGCAGAGGGAGAGGAGACAAGCAGGCTCCTCGCTGAGCAAGGAGCGTGACAGGGATTCGATCCCAGGACCCTGAGATCATGACCTGAGCCAAAATCAAGAATTGAATGCTTACTACCTTCGGTGCAGGCCATGATCCCAGGGTCCTGGATCAAGTCCCGCATTGGGCTCCCTGCTCAGTGGGGAGCCTGCTTCCCCCTGTCCCTCTGCCTCCCCCCCTGCTCGTGTTCACTCACTCTCTCAAAAAAAAAAAAGGAATCAGACAACCACTGAGCCACCCAGGTGCCCCAATGTTTGCAATTTTCTATAACAGTAAGTTAAAACACAATCACAGGAAAAAAGTCTCCTGGGAGGCTAGAGAGACAAGAGCCCAGGCACACCTCAGGCGGCAGGAGGGCTCCTATGAACACAGTCCGGGGACAACACTCTAGTCAGAATGAGGCAAGCGTGGGGAATTCCTGTTCACACTCCCGGCAAGATGAAGCTGTGTGAGAATGACCTCGTTAGGGGATGCATGTTGAAATGTTTAGAGGTTGAGTCAAAACGTCTGCAACTTACTTTTAAATGGTCCAATGACAACAACAACAACAAAAATATTTATGTATATGTATATATATATATATATATGTATATATAGTTTTTTTTTTAAAGACTTTATTTGACAGAGAGAGACAGCGAGAGAGGGAACACAAGCAGGGGGAGTGGGAGAGGAAGAAGTGGCTTCCTGCTGAACAAGGAGACCAATGTGGGGCTCGATTCCGGGACCCTGGGATCATGAGTTGAGCAGAAGGCAGATGCCCAACCACTCAGCCTCCCAGGTAACCCCAAAATATGTGGTTTCAAATAGAAATAGGAACAACTGGGGCGCCTGGATGGCTCAGTGGGTTAAAGCCTCTGCCTTTGGCTCGTGATCTCGGAGTCCTGGGATCGAGCCCCGCATCGGGCTCTCTGCTCAAGCAGGGAGGCTGCTTCCTCCTCTCTCTGCCTGCATTTCTCCCTACTTGTGAACTCTGTCAAATAAATAAATAAATATATAAATCTTAAAAAAAAAAAAAGGGAATAGGAACAACTACAGCAAGACACTCAGCGCGTGGTCGCAGGCGGCGGGCATCTGCACAGTTAGCTACGTGTGACCATTCTATAAGCTTGTCCCTGGATTTTTAAAAAAATATTTTTATTTATTTATTTGACAGAGAGCTCACAAGTAGACAGAGAGGCAGGCAGAGGGAGGGAGGGAAGCAGGCTCCTCGCCGAGCAGGGAGCCTGATGTGGGGCTCGATCCCAGGACCCTGAGATCATGACCTGAGCTGAAGACAGACTTTACCCACTGAGCCACCCAGGCGCCCCCTTGCCCCTGTATTTAAATGTTCTTACGATCTAAGTCAACAGGCATCTGCTGGGCTATGCCAAGTCCCAGTAGGAAGGCAGCGCTGTTTCATTGTCCCACTGTTTCCTTTATAGACTTACACAGTGTTGCAATCACATAGGAAGCTTTGTTTCGTTCTGTAAATGACTGAGCTATGACTAACTAACCTGACAAAGTCTAATACAGGCCATTGCTTTTACCGCCTTCCCCAGCTTCAAATACTTTAGCACACGGTCAATTCTATTTTTAACCTTCCTTACTTTTATATTATTGTCAGATATTTGTAAGTTGCTTTTGTTTTTTGGGTTTTTTTTGAGTGGGGGAGAGAGCGGGAGGGCATGAAAGGGGCAGAGGGAGAGGGAGAGAATCTCAAGCAGGATCCATGCCCAGTGCAGAGTGATCTCACCTGCGATCGCGACCGGAGCCAAAACCAAGTCAGATGGTCAACTAATGGAGCCACCCAGGCAGCCCTATTTTAAGTTTTCATTTTCCTCCAGCACCGTCAACGTGCATGTTATGTGAGTGTGTGACACAGCGACTCAACACTTCCAACACCACCTGGTACCCATCGCCAGTGCCCTCCTTGACCCCCAGCCCTGTTTCCCATCCCACCACCCTCCTCCCCTCCGGTGACCTCCATTCTCTAGACTGAAGAGTCTGGTTCCTGCTTTGTCTCTCTCTCTTGTTTTTCCCTTTGCTCATTTGTCTCTCAGATCCCACCTGGGAGACTGAGGAGCCACATGTGGCATTTGCCCTTCTCTGACTTACTTTGCTTCCTAGCACTATTCTCCAGCTCCATCCGTGCTGCTGCAAATAGCAAGACTCCACTCCTCTCTATGGCTGAAGAACATTCCACTGCACACGCACCACATCTTCTTCGTCCATTCAGCACTCGATGGACACCTGGGCTGCTTCCACAATTTGGCTACTGTGGATAATGCTGCTATAAACAAAGGGGGGCATGTGCCCCTCTGAATGGTTTTGTATTTTGGGGGTAAGCAGCTAGTAGTGCAAATGCTGGGTCATAGAGTGGCTCTACTTTTAACTGCTTTTTTGGGGGAAGATTTTATTTATTTATCTGATAGAAAGAGATAGGAAGAGGGATCACAAGCACAAGGAGCTGGGGACGGAGAAGCACGCCACCTGCTGAGCAGGGAGCCTGACACAGGGCTCGATCCCAGGACCCCGGGACCATGACCTGAGCCAAAGGCTGACGCCTAATGATGGAGCCACACAAGCACCCCGATGTTTAACTTTCTGAGGAACCGCCATACTGTTCTCCCGAAGGGCTACACCAGCTTGCATTCCTGCCGGCGGTGTAAGAGAGCTCCTTTTCTCCACACCCTAGGAAGGCGGCATCATGAAGATGAGGCAGCAGCTAGGGCAGGGCGGGGCCACTCACCAAGG
The DNA here is from genome assembly GCA_004024625.1 of Mellivora capensis. Taxonomy (NCBI): domain Eukaryota; kingdom Metazoa; phylum Chordata; class Mammalia; order Carnivora; family Mustelidae; genus Mellivora; species Mellivora capensis. Next base: position 29,552 of record PISX010005723.1, on the reverse strand, counting down.
GCAACCATGTACCCAGGACACCAGGCACTGTCTGGAGACACTCTTGATTGTCACAACCTGGGTAAAGGGGTCCTCTTGGCATTGAGTGGGTGAAGACCAGGGACACTGCCCAAGAGCAGAGAGTGCCCAGGATGACCCTGGCCTAGAGACTCAGGGGGAGCCAAGGCTGAGAGGGGCAGGCCAGGAGCGCAGGCTTCTGAGTGTGGGGTCTGCAGGTTCCCGCAGGCACTAGCTGTCCAGCGAGGGCTGCTTCCCGCTCCACAGCTCCCTTCCACTGTCCATAAAACTTGGACCACGGTACTAGTAAGGTATGGGTCAAGTGAACATTTGCAAAACCCTCCACACAGTGCCCAGCCCACACGACAGGGCAGGCAGATGAGCACATGAGGCCATTCTAGGGTCAAGGAGCAGCTACTCTCCACAGAGGAGAGCTACTCTCCTCCTGCTCACTGCGCCAAGCCACCTGCTGGTCCCCAGGCCCTTCCTCTCCGGCCAACGGCCCCGCCCCCAGAAGCCCGCCCCACCTAACCCGCACAAGCACACACGTGCTAGATTAAACTGAACTATTTAGGGACGCCTGGGTGGCTCAGTTGGTTAAGGGGCTGCCTTCGGCTCAGGTCATGATCCCAGCGTCCTGGGATCGAGTCCCACATTGGGCTCCTTGCTCGGCAGGGAGCCTGCTTCTCCCTCTGTGTATACCTGTGCTTGCCCTCTCTCTCTCTCTGACAAATAAATAAATAAAATCTTTAAAAAAAAAAATAAATAAACTGAACTATTTATGTTAAAAGATCATCAGCTTCCCATTGCTTTTTCAGAAGGAAAACGAGCACTTAGTCCAGAAGAGAAGAGACTATTTCCGACGCGTGGCCAACTCCGAGAGGTCACGTACGAAACATGGAGAGGTGCTTCCCGTAACCGCGGCAGAAGGGCAGGAGCGAGTGAAGGGCAGCGAGGTTGTCTGCGCAGCTCCGGTGCGTTCCCGGATTCCTTCAGAAGCTCACCGCCCCAGACAAAGAAGGAAAATGGCCAAAGCTGACCGATGATGATTATTCTGAGACGTGAGCCTTCACAAGGCAGGGACAGGAAAGAGCCACGTGCTGTTCTAGCTGACAAACCGGAGGGGGAGCAAAAGGCTCCCGATTCTGAGGCCGAAAGCAGCGAGGCCGCAGCGAGGCCAGCGGGGAACGAAGCGCGCCGGAGCCCAGGCACGGCTGCCCCAAGGCCACAAGCTAAACGCAGCGTCACAGGACCCCGAGACCCTCCAGGTGCCCGTGAGGGCCGAGCAGGAGGGGCTGTCCTCACGTTCCTTCACAGAGGAGCGCGCTGACTCTCGATCATTTCACCCTAAGGCACAAGGCTTGGCGCCGCCACAAGCCTCACGGGGTGGAAAGGCCAGAAAGGTAACCGGCCACAGCCCCCAGTACCAGTTCCTGCTTTCTCAGCCGCCTCTGCAGCGGTAAGGCCTCCGCTGCATCTCACCATCCCCCAAGGCACTTCCCAGCGCGGAGTGACTCTCACTCACACTCCCATAACAAAGGTCCCTCTGGTTGAACCTGGACAGTCTACGCAGCACCAGGCCCAGCGCTATTCCCCAGGCTGCCGTCCTGCCTGGAAGGGCCTTCACCAGAACCCGAATTCCCCAGGCCCGTCTCTCATCCCCCCACCCACCTCTGCAAGCTGTGCGTGTGTCCACCAGACTGCAGGGCCCACCTCTCTGTCATCTCTGCTTCCAGGATCTCGTGCAGTGCTTGTTACATAAAGCAGGACACCCAGGAAGGCCGGCTGAATTCAGATAAATGGTGACAGGATGGACCAGAACCCCACGCGGCCCAACCTTGGATGCTAGGTGAGCAACAAGAAGGCCACGGTGTGTAAGAAGGGCGGCCCCGGCTCTGCACAGCACTCCAAGGACAAGGCCTCACCAGGGTCCACAGGCACATTCAAGTACCTGGCTCCTTCCAGTCTGGGATGGCCAGTGTTCCTCAAACTAGCCCCATCATCCAAGAGACATCCCCAAACCCCAAAGAAGTCACGTGTCTATAAATATGGGACAGAAGCTATAGTCAGATCTCCCAGAAACCAGTCCAGGGCAATTTCCAGCATGGAACTCAAATCACACCCAGAGCTGAAGCACCAGAGCACGCCAGCAAACCGGCCAAGAGAGAGCTGTGGGTCCCCAGGCTGCTCCCCCATGCACCAGTGCCTTCTCACTAGGACCACCACGTGCCCTGCCTGGCTTGGGACAGCCCCCAAGCTTGTCTCTGCACCCACCACCTCAAAGCCTTCCAGTCTGGACGAGATGAAATGGGCCTTCTGTACCCCAGCCTCTCGTGGGGAACACACGAGTGTGTGCAAAGCTTGCCTGCAGAAACAGAGTGCTGCTCAGCTGGGACTCAGCTAGCAACCTATAAAGTATGGAAAAAAAAAAGGTTCTGAGTAGCGAGAGTCAAACAGATATCACAAAGGTCACCAACAGTCTGAGCTAGGGCGTCCCTCAGCTGTTGGTTACACAGAGCACATTAGGGAACGAAAGGTCACTGTGGACAACCCAGCCCACAGCTCCAAGCAGCATGTGCTGCGTCTCACGCTGAGGCCCGAACCAGAACTACAGAGGTGACAAGAACCAGGGATGCTTCCTGGCAGGGTCAGCCGCCCTCCGCACTCTAGCAGGAGAGGAATCCAAGGCACAGAAATGTTCCCACAGGTAGGAAATGAGCCCGGGAATCCGGGCCCAGGAGACTACGAATACTCGGCCCTTTTCTCTTCCAAGGCTCTACGACCCTCTGGGCACCAGTCAGGACTCAGAAGCGTACTGGGCCTGGCTCCACATACCAGAGAGCAGCTCTTCAGCAGCTGCTAGAACCTGCAGCCCACTCCTCAGGGTAGTGGGGAGGGTTAAGTGATCGACTATGTGCAGACACTTTGGAAGCTGTCCAGTGCTGTGCTACAGGCCAATCTGGGGCCTGTCTGCCTGGTTCTCCCACGAACTCCGCCTCACCTCAGTCCATAAAACACCGTTGTGGGACACAGATGCTCACTGCAAGTCACAAAAATTAACAGAAATGCATCGTACTTACGTGGAAAACCCAAAAGACTCCACCCCAAAACCGCTAGCACGCACACAGGAATTTAGCGGCGTTGCAGGATATATAAAATCAATGCACAGCAATCAGCTGTACCGTATGCACGAGCAATGAGACAGAAGGGAGAGAAATTAAGGAGTTGATCCCATTTACAATTACACCGAAAACCATAAGATAGCTAGGAATAAACCTAACCAAAGAGGTAAAGGATCTGTATTCAGAAAAATATAGAGGTGCGCCGGGGTGGGGCAGTGGGTTAAGCCTCTGCCTTCGGCTCAGGTCGTGATCTCAGAGGCCCACATCGGGCTCAAGTCCCATATCAGGTTCTCTGCTCACCGGGGAGCCCACTTCCCCTCTCTCTGCCTGCCTCTCTGCCTGCTTGTAATATGTCTGTCAAATAAATAAATAAAGCCTTTTGAAAAACCCAAAACTCTATAGAATAGTCATGAAAGAATTTGAGAAAGACACAAGAAAATGGAAAAACGTTCCATGCTCATGGATTGGAAGAACAAATATTGTCATAATGTCTATGCTACCTAGAGCAATCTACACATTCCACGCAATCCCTACCAAATACCAGCAACATTTTTCACAGAGCTGGAACAAATAGTCCTAATATTTGTCTGGAACCAGAAAAGACCCCAAATAGCCAGAGGAATGTTGAAAACAAAACAAAACAAAACAAAAACAAAACAAAGCTGGTGGCATCATGATTCCGGACGTCAAGCTCCATTTCAAAGCTGTCACCATCAAGACAGTATGGTCCTGGCACAAAAACAGACACATAGATCAATGGAACAGAATAGAGAGCCCAGAAATGGATCCAACTCTAGGGTCAACTAGGCTTCGACAAAGCAGGAAAGAACATTCAATGGAAGGAAGACAGTCCCTTCAACAAATGGTGTTGGGAAAACTGGACAGCCACATGCAGAAGAATGAAACTGGACCATTTCCTTACACCACACATGAAAATAGACTCAAAATGGATGAAGGACCTCAATGTGAGAAAGGAATCCATCAAAATCCTTGAGGAGAACGCAGGCAGCAACCTCTTTGACCTCAGCTGCATCAACGTCTTCCTAGGAACATCGCCAAAGGCAAGGGAAGCGAGGGCAAAAATGAACTATTGGGATTTCATCAAGATCACAAGCTTTTGCACAGCAAAGGAAACAGTCAACAAAACCAAAAGGCAACGACAGAATGGGAGAAGATATTTGCAAATGACATAAAGGGCTAGTATTCAAAATTTATAAAAAACTTATCAAAATACCCAAAGAATAACCCAATCAAGAAATGGGCAGAGGACATGACCAGACATTTCTGCAAAGAAGACATCCAGATGGCCAACAGACACATGAAAAAGTGCTCCACATCACTCGGCATCAGGGAAATACAAATCAAAACCACAATGAGATA
>PISX010005723.1:0-24953 GCA_004024625.1 Mellivora capensis | reverse complement strand
GGACCCAGCAATTGCACTCCTGGGTATTTACCCTAAAGATACAAATGCAGTGATCGGAAGGGGCACGTGCACCCAAATGTTTATAGCAGCAATGTCTACAATAGCCAAACTATGGAAAGAGCCTAGATGTCCATCAACAGATGAATGGATAAAGAAGATGTGGTGTATATACACGATGGAATACTATGCAGCCATCAAAAGAAATGAAATCTTCCTATTTGCCACGACATGGATGGAACTAGAGGGTGTTATGCTGAGCAAAATAAGTCAATCGGAGCAAGACAACTATCGTATGATCTCCCTGATATGAGGAATTTGAGAGCCAGGGTGGGGGGTTGTGGGGGGGGCAGGGAAGGAAAAAATGAAACAAGATGGGATCGGGAGGGAGACAAACCGAGGGACTCTTAAGTCTGGGGAACAAACAGGGTTGCTGGGGGGTGGAGTGAGCACTGAACGTTGTATAAGATGAATCACTGACTAACAGCATCCTATATGTCCACTAAATCAAAATGAAAAAGAACTGTTAATATCTAAAACCTACAAGGCTAGGCTCCCTAGAAAAATACGAGCCCCGCAGAAACTCTAAGTTGAAAATGCTGATGAACCCTCTGTCTCTTCGGCCGAAAACCCTGGGAGGAAAAGGACGGATTCCTGGGCCCAGAGTGGGTGGACACCAGCTTTATTTCATTTTTTTTAAATTTGACAGACAGAGATCACAAGCAGGCGGGGGCGGGGGCAGGCTCCCCGCTGAGCAGGGCGCCTGACGCGGGGCTCGATCCCGGAACCCCGAGATCACGACCTGGACCGAAGGCAGGCACTTAACCCACTGAGCCCCCCAGCGCCCCAAGGACACCAGGCTTGAAAAGCGGCCTCCTAACTGCAGCTACAACACGCGAGGCCCGACCGAGAAACAGAACGGGAAGAGGAGCTGCACTTTCGAGGGCTGGGAGGGCGGCCCAGGGCCGAGCAGAAAAGTCCGGGAAGGCCTGTGAGGGCAGAGACCGCCGCCCCCGCGGCCCGCGGCCCGCAGCCCTCGGCTCCGCTCAGAAGCCGCGCTGCCGGGGTCGGCGCCGCACCACGCGAGGGGGCTGCAGGCCGGCGCGGGGAGGCGGCAGCGGGACCCCGGCCCGCGGCCGCTGCACAGCACGAAGCAGCCGGGGTCCAAGGCGGACGTGCGCGCCGCAAAGGGGGTCCGCAGGGCGCCCCCGAGGGCAAGCGACGGGGCAGGTTCCGGTCCCGGGCCCGGGGCGCGCTCCCTTCGGGGTGTCCCGCCGGTGGAAGCCCTTGGTCCCAGCGCGGTCCCGGGCTTTCTACCGTGAAGAACGCGGGCTCCGACCGCCGTGAAGGACGCCCGCCCCCAGCAGCCCTGGGGTCCCTGACGCGGCCCCGGGCGGGGCGGCTCGGGGGTGGCCCTGGGGTTCCGGACGGAGTCTGACCGGGCCTGTGGGAGCGGGCGCCGGGCTGCGCTGGGCCGCGCCGGGCGGGGAACTCACCGGCCGCCACATCTTCCAGGTCGCCGCCGCCGGTGCCGCCGCCCGTGCCGCTGCCGCTCCAGCTCCCGCTCGCCGCACGCTCCCGTCGCTCGACCCAGCAGCCCCTGCGGGACGGAGGTGCAGTGCGCACGCGCGCCCCGCCCGCCGGTAGTGGGCGGGGTCCGGAGGCCACGCCCATCCTACCGGCGTCCGCGGCGGAACAGCGCCCCCTGGCGGCCGCCGCGGCCTAGCTTTGGGGCTGGGACGGCGCGCCCTGCGTCCGTCCCGCAGGCGATCCCCAGCCCAGTCCTCGCCGCCGCTGCTCCCACCGGATGGAAGCCGAGGCTCGGGGGGATCAGCTCGCTGGTTCCCCGGGAGCTCACAGCATGGGCGGAGGGAAGGGGCTCGCACGGAGGCGGGGTGGGGGGACACTGCTCTGAGAGCTGGAGCCCGGGCCGCGCAGCGGGGGGCGGGGGGGCAACACTTCTGCCGCCGGCCCCGGTGGATCTCTCGCTTCGCGGCTCGCGTTCCCCGCGGCAAAATGAGGTCGGAGCTCCTCGTTCCTTGGATCGAGCCGCGGATGCTGGCGGCGCCTGCTGTGTGCCGGGCTTCCTGGGGGGCGGACGGTCCGCAGCGTCGCCGTGAGAGGCGCGCACGGGGCGGGCGAGACCCACCGGCAGGCTTGTCCCCCCGCACCGGCCGGCGGCAGGACAGGACCCGCCCAGTCCCTGCTTCCCGTCCCTGCTTCTCTCACCCTGCCGGGGGCGCACCGCGCGCGGCAGGGTCTCTCCCCTCCGCCGCACCCCTGCGCGCTCCGCTCCCGCGAGCCCCGCCCCCCGCTGGCTCCTCCTTCCCGCGGCCGCGCTCCTCGCCATCCCGGACGCGGGTGGCTCTTGCTGCCCCGCCGTCCTGCGGCGGCGGCGCTGGGCCTCGCGTCTCCGACTCCGCACTGGCCAGGGCCCGCACCCGCACGCGGACTGCTGCAGAGCCTTTCTCCACTGGGGCCGGGCCCCCCTCCCCGGCTCCTATCCGCTCCTCCCACGACGCTCCTCCCTCTCCAGGTGATTCCTGCTCCCGCAAGCGCAGCCCCAAGGTCCCTGCTTATTGTCCTTTATCCCGGGGCCCAGGTGAAGCCTTGTCTCCCGCCGTGAAATACACCACCCCAGGCCTCTTCTGCTGCAGCTCAGTGTCCAGAACCAGCTTGTTCCCGTTATCCTTGCAACAGATGCTGGGCTCCATACGCCGGCTGAATGCAAACCGCTGTCCTCACTGGCTTTTTGCCTGCCTTGCGAAGAAGACAGGGATCTAACTTCCCATCTTCACAGCCCTGTCCCTGGAGTCCGGCTAGGGCCTGACAATAAATCTTGAGCCCCTCCCAAGGCCAGGCTTTCTGGAGTATTCCCATACACTCAGCCTCCTCGCCTAACCCCGTGATGTTTAATGAACCTGGTCCAGGAGATGGTGTAGGCCACATGCCACATCAAAGGACCTAGTACTGACTGGGGCTTCTGTCCCAGGCACAGGTGCCTGGACTGAATGGGGGGACTCTACGCTTAGTTGTGCTGTGTGAAGTCAGTTCCCCAAAGCTGAGATGACTGCGCCCCAGAAGTGCCAAGAAAACTTTCCTCCAAGTGATCACTACTCCTGGTCCACCCCAACCCCAGACACAGTCCACACCAGTGCTGCCCAGTCAGTCCCCCACTCCAAATCTCCCAGCTCCCCTGTGTTCCCAGGCCCATGAGTCTACAAAACTGTTGTGTCTTACAAAAAATAAAAATAAAAAAGGAAGTGTGGGGCACTGGGGTGGCTCAGTTTTAAGTGTCTGCCTTCAGCTCAGGTTGTGGGATCAAGCCCTGCGATGGGTGGGCTCCCCGCTCAGTGGAGAGCCTGCTTCTCCCTCTCCTTCCCACTCATGCTCTCACTATCTCTGTCTCTCTCTCTCAAATAAATAAATAAAATCCTTTTTTAAAAATGGAAGAATATAGGGGTGCCTGGGTGGCTCAGTGGTTTAAAGCCTCTGCCTTCAGCTCAGGTCATGATCTCAGGGTCCTGGGATCGAGCCCCGCATCGGGTTCTCTGCTCAGCAGGGAGCCTGCTTCCTCCTCTCTCTGCCTGCTTCTCTGCCTACTTGTGATCTTTGTCTGTCAAATAAATAAACAAAATATTTTAAAAAATGGAAGAATATAGGGGCACCTGGGTGGCTCAGTGGGTTAAAGCCTCTGCCTTCAGCTCAGGTCATGATCCCAGGGTCCTGGGATCAAGCCCCACATCGGGCTCTCTGCTCAGCAGGGAGCCTGCTTCCTCCTCTCTCTCTCTGCCTGCCTCTCTGCCTGCTTGTGATCTCTGTCTGTCAAATAAATAAATAATCTTTAAAAAAAAAATGGAAGAATATATTTACTAAGAAGCCTGATTTCTCACACAAACATTAAATGAACATGTATGCCATGACCAAACAATGTCCCTGCAAAAGATATGTCCACGTTCTAACTTTTGCAGCTTCTGGTATGGCTTTATTTGGAAATACGGTTGTTACACATGTAATTGAGTTAAAGTTCTCCGGATGAGATCATCCCGGAGGAGGACGGGCCGTAAACCCAGTGGCTGGTGTTCTTATATGAGAAGAGAGAGACCTGAGGCACAGAAGAAAAGCCTATGTGGAGGCAGAGGTATAGACAGAATGACATGGCCACAAGCCCGGGGACGTTGGGGATGGTGTGGAGGGTCTTGGAACAGGGTCTTCCTCAGAGCCTTCAGGAGCCAGCCCTGCCAACACCTTGACTTCAGATCTCTGGCCTCCAGCACTCTCATAGGATGAAGTTCTGTCATGGTAAGCCACCAAGTTTGTGGGAATTAGTTCCAGCATTCCTAAAAAAAAACTAGTACAATGTGTCAAGGGTTTATTTAATTCATTAACTAATGAGACCCCAAGGAAGTGATTACAAGTTCAAAAGGGAAGTTCAAAACCCACAAATCCATGTGGAGTAAAGGAATGGTGAAATGAATTTTTTCCTTTGTTTTTAAAATTCAGTTTTATAATCTGTAAAATAAGGTGTTTATGACATTTGCATTTCTTTTAAAAAATTTATTTATTTACTTGAGAGAGAGAGAGAGATACCAAGCATGAACGGGGGAGGGGCAGAGGGAGAGGGAGGAGTAGGCTCACCACTGAGTAGGGATCCCGATCCAGGGCTCGATCCCAGGACCTGGATCCCAGGACCCCGGGATCATTACCTGAGCTGAAGGCAGATGCTTATTTGACCAGCCACCCAAGTGCCCCGTCATTTACATTTTTTTGAAATGAATTTAAATATAGATGGAGATGGGCTTTTTCCACAAGAAAAAGCAATTGAATCTCTGCTGAGGAAAATTTATTTGCAAATCTGTAAAAAAGGAATATCTGTATGGCTTTTGGCCATCTGCAATTTGCGGAGCTGTGGGATAGTGCCAAGGGGATGTAAGGTAGGATCTGATAGAATCAGATAATGCAGAAGGGCGTCCTCTACCCTTGTGTGGTTTCCCATTAGAAATACCACTAATGGGAGGAGTCCAAGACCGCAGAGGAGTAGGAGCCTGGAAAAAAGAGACCGTCTGGTCCCGGGCATCAGCGAGAGCGCTATCAAGCCGTTCTGGACACCTGCGAACGCGACCGGAGGCTGAAGGCAAGAGCGGTGCGACGGACAGAGACCCGGAGCCGGCAGCGACCGACTGCTTTCGCCCGCGGAGTGGGGCCCCCAGCTTTCTGCTCAAGGGCGGGGATTGGGGGGGCCGCCATTTCAGTCTTACCCTCTAAAGCTGCCCAGAAAGCCTTCAGGGAACAAAAGCCACGCAGAGCAACCCAGGGCGGATTACAGATTACATAGCCCGGCCCCCTGGCCAGGGCGGTGCAGTTCAGCCCCCGCAAAGGCACCTGAGCATCACAGCAACAGGCCCCTCCCCAGAAGATCAGCAAGAGCATCCAGCCCCGACCGAGTCCACCGGCCAATAAGACCCCGAAACTCCAGCGCGAGGGGATACAGCACATAGAATTCATGGCTTTTCCCCATGATTTTTTACTCTTTCAACTTTAATTTTTAAAATTTTCTTTATTTTTTCTTAAGTTTTTTTTTCCTTTTTCAACCAACTTCCTATTTTATCAACTCCTTTTTAAAAATCTTTATAAATTTTCATCTTTACAGTCACATTCTATTCCTTCATTGTGTTTAATCTTATTTTTGTATACATATAAGTTTTTCTTTCTTTAAAATGTTGAGATACTTGGGATGCCTGGGTGGCTCAGTTGGTTAAGCGGCTGCCTTCAGCTCAGGTCATGGTCCCAGCGTCCTGGGATCGAGTCCCACATCGGGCTCCTTGCTCGGTGGGGAGCCTGCTTCTCTCTCTGCCTCTGCCTGCCGTTCTGTCTGCCTGTGCTCGCTCGCTCTCCCTCTCTCTCTGACAAATAAATAAATTTAAAAAATAATAAATAAAATAAAATTTTGAGACACATTTTCTCCTGACAGACCAAAATACACCCAAAATCTATGTATGGCTCTGTTCTATTCGCCCACCTAATCATATTCTCTCTTTTTTTTCTTCCTCTTCTTTCTTTCTTTTTGTTGTTGTTTTTGTTTTGTTAGTCTTTTTAAATTTTCATCTTTACAGTTACAGTCTATCCTTTCAGTGTATTTCGTTTTATTTTAGTATATATAAGTCTTTCTTCCTTTACAATTTTGAGATGAGGTTTCCTCTGACGAAGTGACCAGAACACACACAGGAGATACTGTACTACCCTGTTCTGCGCATCTCCCTGATTACATCCTTTTTTATTGTTGTTGTTATTTTTCTTTCTCTTTTGTTTTTTCTTGTCATTTAATTTCCATTTTTACAATTACATTCTATGCTTTCATTGTATTTAATTTTATTTTTGTATGTAGATGTTTTTCTTTCTTTATAATTTTGGGATCTAGTTTTCTAAAAAACAGACCAAAATACACACAGAGTCCAGTGTATTGCTCTATTTTGCTCATCTATCTGATTATATTCTCTCTCTCCCCCTCCTTTTTTTTCCTTCCCAGTTTCAGGTCTCTTCTGATTTGTTTAGTGTATATTTCTCTGGGGTCTTTTTGCCATTTTAGTATTTTGTTCTCTCATTCATTTATTCTTCTCTGGACAGGAAGATAAGATGGAAAAACTCACCTCAAGAAAGAGAACAAGAGGGGTGCCTGGGTGGCTCAGTCGTTAGGCATCTGCCTTCAGCTCAGGTCATGATCCCAGGGTCCTGGGATCAAGCCTTGCATCGGGCTCCCTGAAAGCAGCTGCAAGAGGTCTGTAACCTACAAGGGTAGAAAAATTAGATTAGCAGCAGACCTATCCCCAGAGACCTGGCAGGCCAGAAAGGACTGGCATGATATATTCAGGTGCTAAATGAAAAAAATATGCAGCCAAGAATACTTTATCCAGCTAGGATGTCATTCAAAATAAGAGTGATTAAAAGCTTCCAGGACAAACAGAAACTAAAAAAAAAAAAAAATGTGGTCACCAAACCACCCTACAAGAAATATTAAAAGGGGTCCTCTAAGCAAAGAGAGAGCCCAAAAATAATATAGACCAGAAAGGGACAGAGACAATATACAGTAATAGTCACCTTGCAGGCAATACAATGGCACTAAATTCATACCCTGAATGTAAATGGGATAACTGCCCCAGTCAAAAGACACAAAGTTTCAGATTGGATAAAAAAGTAAGAACCATCAAACTGCTGTCTGAAAGAGACTCTTTTTAGACTCAAAGACACCTCCAGATTTAAACTGAAGGGGATGAAAAACCATTTATCATGGTAATGGAAATCAAAAGAAAGCTGGGATGGAAATGCTTATATCAAACAAATCACATTTTAATTTTTTTGTTTTTTTTCTTTCTTCTTTTCTTTCAAGATCTTATTTCTTTATTTGACAGAGAAAGAGACAAGAAGAAGAGGGAAAACAACATGGGAAGAGGGAGAGGGAGAAGCAGGCTTTCCTCTGAGCAGGGAGCCCAATGTGGGACTCGATCCCAGGACCCTGGGATCATGACCTAAGCCGAAGGCAGATGCCTAATGACTGAGCCACCCAGGTACCCCAACAAATTACATTTTAAGCCAAAGACTGTAATAAGAGATGAGGAAGGACACTATATCACAATTAAAGGGTCTATCCAACAATAATATCTAACAATTGTAAACATTTATGCCCCTAATATAGGAGCAGCCAACTGTATAAACCAACTAATAACAAAATCAAACACATCAATAATAATACAATAATAGTGGGGGGCCTTAACACCCCCCTCACTGCAATGAACAAATCATCTAAGCAGAAGAGAAACAATGAAATAAGAGCTTTGAATGACATCCTGGATCAGATGGACTTCACAGATATATTCAGAACTTTCACCCCAGAGCAACAAAACATACATTCTTCTCAAGTGCACATGAAACATTCTCCAGAACAGATCACAGCCTGCATCACTAATCAGGTCTCAACTGGTACCAAAACACTGGGATCATTTCCTGCAAATTTATGGACCACAATGCTTTGAAACTGTAACTCAATCAAAAACAGAAAGTTGGAAAGAACTTAAATACACAGAGGCTAAAGAGCATCCTACTAAAGAATGAATGGGTCAATAAATTAAAGAAGAATTTTGAAAATTCATGGAAACAAATGAAATTGAAAACACAAGTTTTGGGCTCAGTTCATGATCCCAGTGTACTGGAATCGAGTCCCACATCAGGCTACTTGCTCAGGAGGAAGCCTGCTTCTCCCTCTGCCTCTGCCTGCCACTCTGTCTGCCTGTGCTTGCTCTCTCTCTCTCTCTCTCTCTCTCTGACAAATAAACAAAAACAAAAACCCACGAGTGTTCAGAATCTTTGGAATGTAGCAAAGGTGGTCCTAAAGGGAAGTATACGGCACTACAAGCCTTTCTCAAGAAACAAGGAAGGGCTCAAATATACAGGCTAACCCTGCATCTAAAGGAGCTAGAGAAAGAACAGCCAATAAAACCTAAACCCAGCAAGAGAAGAGAAATGATAAAGATGAGAACAGAAATCAATGAAATAGAAACCAAAAGAACAGCAGAATAGAACGAAACTAGGAGCTGGTTCCTTGAAAGAATTAATATAATAATAAGCCCCTGGATAGATGTATCGAAAAGAAAAGAGAAAGGACCCAAATATATAAAATCATGAATGAAAAAGGAGAGATTACACCAACACTAAAGAAATACAAACAATTATAAGAAGATATTATGAATAACTACATGCCTACAAATTAGACCATCTGGAAGAAATAGATGCTTTCCTAGAGACATATAAACTAACAAAACTGAACCAGGAAGAAATAGAAAACCCGAACAGACCCATAACCAGCAAGGAAATTGAAGCAGTCATCAAAAATCTCCCAACAAACAAGAGCCCGGGGCCAGACGGATTCCCAGAGGAATTCTAGCAAATATTTAAAGAATACTTAATATCTATTCTTCTGAAGCTGTTTTTTTAAAAAAAAAAGTGAAATGGAAGGAAAACTTCCAAACTCTTCTTATGAGGCCAGCAATACCTTGATCCCATCAAACACCCCCATCAAAAAGGATAATTACAGACCAATATCCCTGGTAAACAGAGATGCAAAAATTCTCACCAAAATACTAGCCAGTGGGATCCAACAGTACATTAAGACGATTATTCACCACGACCAAGGGGCATTTATTCCTGGGCTGCAAGGTTGGTTCAACATCCACATATCAACGTAATATACTACATAACTAAAAGGACAAGAACCATATGGTCCTCTCACTAGATGCAGAAAAAGCATCTTTGCTTTTGTACTTTGTACTTTGACAAAGTACACTATTGATTAAAACTCTTCATATGGGTGCCTGTGTAGCTCAGTCAGTTGAGCATCTGCCTTTGGCTCAGATCATGATCCTGCAGTCCCAGGAGTGAGCCCTGCATTGAGCTCTCTGCTCAGGGGAGTCTGCTTCTCCCTCTGCCCCTCCCCACTCTCACTCTCTCAAATAAACAAATAAAAACATTAAAATTTTTTAAAAATAAAACTCTTCAAAGTATAGGGATAGAGGGGACATACCTCAATATCATAAAAGCCATCTATGAAAAACCCACAGCAAATATCATTCTCAATGGGGAAAAAACTTAGAGCTTTTCCCCTAAGGTCAGGAACATGGCAGGGATGTCCACTATCATCACTGCTAGTCAACATAGTACTCGGAAGTCCCAGTCTCAGTAATCAGACAACAGAAAGAAATAAAATGCATCCTAATTGGCAAAGAAGTCAAACTCTCACTCTTTGCAGATGACATGATACTCTATGTGGAAAACCCAAAAGACTCCACCCCAAAATTGTTAGAACTCTTACAGGAATTCAGGAAAGTGGTAGGATATAAAGTCAATGCACAGAAATCAGTTGGATTTCCATACACTAACAATGCGACTGAAGAAAGAGAAATTAAGGAGCTGATCCCATTTACAGTTGCACCCAAAACCACAAGATACATAGGAATAAATCTAACCAAAGAGGCAAAAATCTGTTGGTGAGAATGCAAGCTGGTGCAGCCACTCTGTAAAGCAGTATGGAAGTTCCTCAAAAAGTTAAAAATAGGGGCACCCGGGTGGCTCAGTGGGTTTAGCCTCTGCCTTCGGCTCAGGTCATGATTTCAGGGTTCTGGGATCAAGCCCTGCATTGGGCTCTCTGCTCAGTGGGGAGCCCATTTCCCTTCCTCTCTGTCTGCCTACCTCTCTGCCTACTTATGCTATCAATCTATCTATGCCTACTATGCTATCTATCAAATAAATAAATAAAAAAATTTTTAAAAGTTAAAAATAGAGCTACCCTTTGGCCCAGCAATTGCACTACTGCACATTTACTACAGGTACAGATGCAGTGATCTAAAGGGACATCTGCACCCCAATGGTTACAGCAGCAATGTTTGCAATACCCAAAATATGGAAAGAGCCTAGATGGAAATCAACAGATGAATGGATAAAGATGTGGTATAAATATATACAATGTAATATTACACAGCCATCAAAAAGAGAAATCTTGCCATTTACAATGATATGGATGGAACTAGAGGGTATTATGTTAAGCAAAATAAGTCAATCAGAGAAAGAGAATTATCATATGATCTCACGGACATGAGGAATTTTAAAAAGATTTATTTACTTATTTATTTACAGACGCCCCTGATATGTGGAATTTAAGAAACAAAGCAGAGGATAAGGAAAGAAAGGAAAAAATGAAATAAGTGAAACCAGACAGGGAGACAAACCATGAGACCCTGAATCTTGGGAAACAAACTGAGGTTTGCTGGAGGGGAGGTGGGTGGGAGGATGGGGTCACTGGTGATGGACATTGGGGAGGGTATGTGTTGTAATGAGCACTGGATATTATATAAGACTGATGAATCACAGACCAGTACTCCTGAAACAAATAATACATTATATATTAATTTAAAAAGAATGAGAGAAATATCACTAATGTATTGTCTGCTCAGTAGGTTAAGCATTTGCGTTTGGCTCAGGTCATGGTCCCAAGGTCCTGGGATCAAGTCCTGCATCAGGCTCCTTACTCAGTGGGGTGCCTGCTGCTCCCCCTGCTTGTGCTCTGTCTCTCACTCTCTCTCTATGACAAGTAGATAAATAAAATCTTTTTTTTCAAGATTCTATTTATCTATTTGACAGAGAGAGAGATCATGAGTAGGCAGAGAGGCAGACAGGGGTGGGTGGTGGGGGGAGAACCAGGCTGCCGGATGAACAGAGAGCCCGATGCAGGGCCCAACCTCAGGACCTTGAAGCCGAAGGCAGAGGCTCAACCTACTGGCCAACCCACCCAGGAATCCTAAAATCTTTTAAAAAAAAAGAAATAATGGAATACCTGGGTGGCTTAGTTGGTTAAGCAGCTGCTTTCAGCTCAGGTCATGATCCCAGGGTCCTGGGATCAGGTTCCACATTGGGCTCCTTGCTCGGTTGGGAGCCTGCTTCTCCCTCTGCCTGCTGTTCCCTCTGCTTGTGCTCTCTCTCTCTCTCTCTCTCTCTGTTAAATAAATAAATAATTTAAAAAAAAGAATTAAAAAAGAAAAAAGAAACATCTCTAGTGTTTTTTATTTAGTCCAAATTTTAAATTGCTTATTACTGTCTCTCCCCACTTTTCTTTTTTTTTAAATTATTATGACACTTTTTTCTTTTCTTTTCTTTTTTTTAAAAGATTTTATTTATTTATTTGACAGAGATCACAAGTAGGCAAGAGAGGCAGGCAGAGAGAGAGGAGGAAGCAGGCTCCCTGCGGAGCAGAGAGCCCAATGTGGGGCTCGATCCCAGGACCCTGGGATCATGACCTGAGCCGAAAGGAGAGGCTCTAACCCACTGAGCCACCCAGGCACTCCTCCCCCTACTTTTCAATAAAAAAAAAATTCTTTTTCAAATAAAGCTCACTCTAGGACATAAAATCAGGCTCTTTTCAGTAAGTGTGATCCAGTTATTTATGTGGGTAACAAGTGTTAAACCATAGGTTTGCTTTGCAGGAAGTTTTCTTTTCTTTTTTTTAAAAAGATTTTATTTATCTATTTGACAGAAAGAAAGATCACAAGTAGGCAAAGCAGCAGGCAGAGAGAGAGGAGGAAGCAGGCTCCCTACTGAGCAGAGAGCCCGATGTGGGGCTGGATTCCAGGACCCCGAGATCATGACCTGAGCTGAAGGCAGAGACTTTTTAACCCACTGAGGCACCCAGGTGCCCCCATTACAGGTTTTTGAATTGTGGTTACCATTAGGTCTGTATATAACCTCTTCTACATGAAGCAGTCTATATTACATTGATGGTCACTTAAGTTGAAACAATTCTTTACCTGCCTCCCCCCAAGTTTTAGGTATATGGTGTCATACTTTACATCCTTTTGTTTTGTGAATCCATTGGCAGATTTTTACAGAGTTACTTAATTTTACTGCTTTTGTGCTTCCTACTTTTCTTACTGTTATGATATTTTCTTTCCACTCATCTCTTGTTGAGCTGGTTTAGTGGTGATGAATTCCTTGACCTTATTTTGTTCGGGAAACTATCTTTCCTTCTTTTCTGAACGCTGGATGAGTATTCTTGGCTGCAGGTTTTTTTCCTTTCAGCACATTGAATATATCACGCCACTCTCTTCTGCTATGCAAAGTTTCTCCTGAAAAGTCCTCTGATAGCTTTATGGGGTTACCCATTTATGTAACTGTTTTCTTTTCCCTTCCTTTTTTTTTTTTTTTTTTAAGATTTTATTTATTTGGGGTGCCTGGGTGGCTCAGTGGGTTAAATCCCAGGGTCCTGGGATCGAGCCCCACATTGGGCTCCTGCTCCGCGGAGAGCCTGCTTCCTCCTCTCTCTCCCTGCCTGCCTCTCTTGCCTACTTGTAATCTCTGTCTGTCAAATCAAGAAATAAAATCTTTAAAAAAAAGATTTTATTTCTTGATTTGACAGAGATCACAAGCAGGCAGAGAGGCAGGCAGAGAGAGGGAAAGGGAAGCAGGCTCCCTGACAAGCAGAGAGCCCGACGTGGGGCTTGATTTCAGGACCCTGAGATCACCACCCGAGCCAAAGGCACAGGCCTAACCCACTGAGCCACCCAATCTTTTCTCTTGCTTTTAAAAGTCTCTCTTTATCATTACTTTTTACTATTTAAAAAATATTTTACTTATTTATTTAACAGAGAGAGACACACAGCAAGAGAGGGAACACAAGCAGAGTGAGTGGGAGAGAGAGAATCAGGCTTCCCATGGAGCAGGGAGCCTGTTGCAGGACTCGATCCCAGGACCCTGGGATCATGACCTGAGCTGAAAGCAGCTGCTTAACAGCTGAGCCACCCAGGCAGTCTAATTTTTGCTATTTTAATTACTATGTGTCTTGGTGTGGACTGCCTTGGTTTGATTTTGTTGGAGACTCTGTGCCTCTTATATCTGGATTTCTGTTTCCTTTCCCAGATTCAGGAAGTTTTCAGCTAGTATTTCTTCATTTAAATTTTCTTTCTCCTTTTCTCTCTTCTCCTTCTGGAACTCTATGATGTGAATGTTATCACACTGGATGATGAGCTGAGTTCCCTTAATCAGTTCCATTAGCCAGTTTTTATTATTCATTTTTCTTTTTGCTGTTCAGCATGGTCACTTTCTGTCCCTTTGCCCTTTAAGTTACTGATCTGTTCTTCTGTTTCCTCTAGTCTACTGTTTATTCCCTCTAGTGTATTTTTAATTTCAGTTATTAAGTTCTTCATATCCAATCGGTTCTTTTTCATGTTTTCTATCTCTTTGTTGAGGGTCTCACTGAGATTCTCCACTCTCTTCTCCATTCCAGTGAGTATCTTTATGACCATTACTTTAAATTCTCTATCAGTCATATTACTTACCTCTGTTTTTTTTAGGTCTCTTGCTATGGTTTGTCCCATTCTTTCATTTGGGACATTTTCCTCTGTCTCCTCATTTCATCTAACTCTCTGTGTCTGTTCCTATGTTTTAGGAAATTCAGCTACATCTCCTGCTCTCTCTTGGCACCTTGTGAAAAATCAATTAACCATAACCATTACATAAGTATAATGTCTCTTTCAGAACTCCCGATTCCATTTCATTGACCTCATGTCTATTCTTACATTGGTACTAGTATTGCTCAGCCTTTTTTTTTTTTTTTTAGTATTCTCTATGCCAACCATGGGGCTTGAACTCATGGCCCTGAGATTGAGAATCCTATATTCTACCAACTGAGACAGCCAGGCACCCCAGTACTGCTCAGTCTTTATTAGTGTAGCTCTGTAGTAAGTTTTGTAATTGAAAAGTGTGAGTGAGGGGCTCCTGGGTGGCTCAGTGGATTAAAGCCTCTGCCTTCGGCCCAGGTTGTGATCTCAGGGTCCTGGGATGGAGCCCCACATCGGACTCTCTGCTCAGCAGGGAGCCTGCTTCCTCCTCTCTCTCTCTGCCTGCCTCTTTGCCTACTTGTGATCTCTGTCTGTCAAATAAATAAAATCTTTAAAAAAAAAAAAAGCTTTTCTGTTAAAAAAAAAAAAGAAAGAAAAGTGTGAGTGATTCTTCCAACTTTATTTTTAAAGATTATTTTAGCTATTCTAGGTCTCTTGCATCTTGTTATGAATATTAGGATCAGCTTGTTGATTTCTGCATTAAAAAACCTTGGAATTTTGATAGGAATTTCTTGAACCTGTATATCAGTGTGGAGAGTGATGCCATCTTAACAATATTAAGTCTTAGGATCCATGAACATGGAATCTGCTTCCATTAACTTGAGTCTTTATTTTAATTTTCTTTTTATTTTTAAAATATTTTATCCTTTTATCCGACAGAGAGAGAAAGAGAAAGAGCACTAGTGGGGGAGCAGCAAGCAGAGGGAGAGGGAGAAGCAGGAACCTCGCTGAGCAGAGAGCCTGATCTTGGACTCAATCCCAGGACCCTGGTATCAGGACATGAGCCAAAGGTAGATACTTAACTGAATGAGTCGCCTAGGTGCCCCAAGTTTTGTATTTTTTTTTAAGATTTATTTATTTATGTGAGGGTAGGCCAGAAGGAGAGAGAGAGAGAGAAAATCTCTAGCAGAGTCCAAGCTGAGCACAAGTCTCACACAGGGCTCAATCTCATGGCCCCAAGATCACGACCTGAACTGAAATCAAGAGTCAGATGCTCAACTGACTGAGCCATCCAGGCACCCCAATTTCTTGCATCTTCTTAAATTTTTTTCAATGTTTTATAGTACTCAGTATATAAGTTTTTTTTTAAATATTTTATTTATTTATTTGACAGACAGAGATTACAAGTAGGCAGAGAGGCAGGCAGGGAGAGAGAGGAGGAAGCAGGCTCTCCGCAGAGCAGAGAGCCTGCTGTGGGGCTCGATCCTAGGACCCTGGGATCATGACCTGAGCCGAAAGCAGAGGCTTTAACCCACTGAGCCACCCAGGCGCCCCTCAGTATATAAGTTTTGTACTTTTTTTGGTTAAATTCATTTCCAAGTATTTAATTATTTTTGATGCTATTGTAAATGATTTTTTTCATAATTTCTCTTCAAATTGTTCATGGCTAGTATATAAAGACAACAGATTTCTGTATCTCAATCTTGTATCGACGACCTTGTTAACATGTTTTTTAGTACTTTTTAAAATAAAGATTCTATTTATTTATTTATTGACAGAGAGAGACACAGTGAGAGGGAACACAAGCAGGGGGAGTGGGAGAGGGAAAAGCGGGCTTCCCGTTGAGCAGGAAGCCTGATGTGGGGCTCAATCCCAGGACCCTGGGATCATGACCTGAGCTGAAGGAAGATACTTTAAAAAAATTTTTTTAAAGATTTCATTTATTTATTTGACCCAGAGAAAGAGAGAGAGATCATAAGCAGGCAGAGAAGCAGGCAGAGAGAGAGGGGAAGCAGGATCCCCGTTGAGCAGAGAGCCCGATGCAGGGCTTGATCCCAGGACCCTGATATCATGACCTGAGCCAAAGGCAGAGGCTTAACCCACTGAGCCACCCAGGCACCCCTGAATGCAGATACTTAATGACTGAGCCACCCAGGTGTCCCCCTTTTTTTTTGTACTAATATTTTTGGGCAGTTCCTTAAGGGTCATGTCATCTGACAATAGAAATAGTTTTACTTCTTCTTTTCCAAAATGGATGTCTTGCCTTTTTCCTGCCTAATTACCCTGGCCAAGACCTCCAGTTCAAGGCTGAATAGAAACAGCAAGCAGACATCCTCATCTGGTTCATGATTTTAGAAGAAAACACCGAGTGTGACAGTAGTTGTAGGTTTCTTCTGCACCCCCTTTATCAGGTTGAGAAGTTACTTTCTTTTTAAATATTTTATTCATTTATTAGAGAGGGGGAGAGAGAGAGCAGGAGCCATGGGGAGAGGTAGAGGGAGAGGGAGAAGCAGACTCCACTGAGCAAGGAGCTCAACTCGGGGCTCCATCCCAGGACCCCAGGATCATGACCTGAGCTGAAGGCAGACACTTAACTAAGCTACCCAGGCACCCCTGATTTGATATTTTTCTTCTAACTACAGGAGTTTACAGCTCAAAATTTCTGTCTCAACATTCCTTTCACTGTATTTTTACATGTATGTGGTGTACTAATTTCTTCTTGGAGAGGCAGAGAGGAGAATCTTAAGCAGGTTCCACACCCAGGGCAGAGCCCCACTCAGAGCTCCATCTCAGAAGCCTGAGATCATGACCTGAGCCAGATGCTTAACTGACTGAGCCACCCAGGTGCCCCTGTGGTGTATTTATTTTCATTCATATCAAAGTATTTTCTAATTTCCCTTGTGATTTCTTCTTTGGCCCATTGGTTATGCAGAAGTGTATTTTTTCATTTCCACATATTTGTGGATTTCCCAACTTTCCTTCTGTTACTGATTTTTAATTTCTAAGTTTTTGTTCATTCTAACGTGTGGTCAGAGAACATGTTCTGTAAGATTCCAACCCTTCTAAATTTATTGAGACTTGTTTTATGGACTAACATATGGTCTGTGCCGGACAATGTCCTATGTGCACCAGAAAGCAGTTGTATTATGCTGTTGTTGGCTGGTTTGTTTTATTTTAAAGATTTTATTTGTTTGAAATACAGTGAGAGAGAGAGAGAGAGACCATGAGTGGTGGAGGAGGAGCAGAGGGAGAAGCTCCCCGCGGAGCAGGGAGCCTGACTTGGGGCTCAACCCCAAGGCCCTGGGGTCATGACCTAAGCCAAAGGCAGAAGCTTAACTGAGTCACCCAGGCGCTCCTGGTGGACTGTTTTAAAGAAGTCATTTAGGTCTGGTTGGATTATTGTGTTTTTTAAATATTCGATTTCTTGTTGATTTTCTGGTTTAGTTGTTTTACCCAATACTGTAAGCAGGGTATTAAAATCTACAAATGTTATTCCTGAATTATTCATTTCTCCCTTCAATTCTGTAAGGTTTTCACTATATGTATTGACTCTATTAAGTGCATATACATTAATAAATTATTTCTGGTTTGACCTTTTAATTATTGTAAAATGTCCTTTTGTCCAAGTAACCATTTTTGCCTTAAAGTCTATTTTGTCTGAAATTAGCATAGCTACTTCAGCTATTTTTTTTTTATTTTTTATTTTTTATTTTTTTTTAATATTTTATTTATTTATTTGACAGAGATCACAAGTAGGCAGAGAGGCAGGCAGAGAGAGAGGAGGAAGCAGGCTCCAGAGCGAGCAGAGAGCCCGATGCGGGGCTCGATCCCAGGACCCTGGGATCATGACCTGAGCCAAAGGCAGAGGCTTTAACCCACTGAGCCACCCAGGCGCCCCCCCCTTTAAAAAAGATTTTATTTATTTATTTGAGAGAGAGAGAGAGTGAGTGAGCCAGCAGGAGATGGGGAAGGAGCAGAAGGAGAGGCACAAACAGACTCCACGCTGAGCACGGAGCCTGACTCGGGGCTCAACCCCACACCCCTGAGGTCATGACCTGAGCTGAAATCAAGAGTCAGACAGTGAGCCACCCAGGTGTCCCTCCAGCTCTTTTGGTTACTGCTTGCATGGAATATCTTTCCTATCCCTTAATTTTTAAAAAAAGATGTTATGTTTTTATTTGACAGAGAGAGAGAGATCACAAGTAGGCAGGGAGGCAGGCAGAGAGAGAGGGGGAAGCAGGCACCCCGCTGAGCAGAGAGCCCGATGCGGGGCTCGATCCCAGGACCCTGAGATCATGACCTGAGCTGAAGGCAGCCGCTCAACCAGCTGAGCCCCCAGGCGCCCCTGTGTCCTAGGTCTTGAGGCACCTGGTTGGTTTTGCTCTAAACCAACTTTTGATATCAGGGTTTGAGTTCAAGCCCCACATTGGGGTGGAGTCTACTTAAAAACAAAAAAAGATAAAATATATGTCTTATTTTTTTGTTCCTCTTTTCCTCCATTACATCCTTTTGTGCTAAACAGATATTTTCTAGTGTACTATTTCAATTTTCTTGTCATTTCTTTTACTGTTTTTTTGTTGTTGTTATTTTCTTGGTGATTTCCTGAGAATTAAATTAAATGTCTTTATTTATAACCATCTGGTTCATATTAATATCAGCCTAACTTCAATAATATATAAGAACTTCACTCATATATTTGCTCTTGTATATCTCCATTCCATACTCTTTTCTACTACTGTCATACAAATTACATGTTTATATGTTATAAATCCATCAACAGTTTAATGATTACTGCTTCACGCAGTTATATTTTTAATCAGATAGGACAAGAAAAAGTTATAAAAACAAAAATGCATGAATACTGGATTTTGTATATACCTTCGTAGTCACCTTTTCCAGTGCTCTTTTTTTTTTTTATGTGGATTTGAGCTACTGTCTAGTGTCCTTTCACTTCAGCCTAACCCTAACCCTAACCTCAGGCCCCATCTGCCACATCCTCAGGCCTCAATTCCTTAAGGTTCTGGCCCTAAGATCCCCTTCCTCAAGTTCCCCCAGTATGCTCCAGCACCAGCTCTGATGGTGTCTCCAAGGGCTGGAAGCCAGAGCACCCCCCGCCCTGCTCAGAGCCTTGTGCTCCCAGCACAGCCAGGGAGAGGGGAGGCCGGGGAGGGCTGAGCTTGGGAGACCTCTGGCTTGGTGGGTGGAGGGAGAGGGAAGGGGACTCTTCATTCAGAAAAATAAAGAAGTGTGATATCTTTCATGTCAGGAGCCCTAGACAGGTGCCATGACACTGCTTTGGAGAGGGACCCAGCCAGCCAGGACAGCCACATTCAACACAGTGAACCCTTAGAGAAGCCTGTCCCCTGCTCCCCGTTGAGACCTCAGTGGGAGAGGATGACTGGCTCCAGGGTCCCAGCCCCACGCTGGCCTCGCTGCCAGCTCACCCCAGCTTCCCCTGCCCGAGGAGAATCCCTGGTGGCCTCATCACAAGGGCCTTTCTCCACTGCTCTTCAGTGGAGGCTCCCGATCCCTGGCTTTGCTGGGCACCTACTTTCTTTTCCTCTCTCCATTCTTTGGCCCCGGGTATGAACACCTTCTCTCCTCTGCCCTGTGCTCTCATGCCTTCCCCCATGCTGGGGGCCTGCCTTCCCAGAGACCCGCACGCAGAGTCGGCGCTCTGCCGTCTGCAGCCACCCCAGCTGCTCCGCTCTCGGAATGGTGCCCTCCGCCGCTCTACAAACATTCAGGGGCGCCTGGGTGGCTCTTGATCTCAGGGTCATGAATCCAGGCCCTGTGCTGGGCATGGGGCCTACTTTAAAAAGAAAACAACAAAGGGAACATTTGGGGAGGCTCGGGGGTGTCGGGGGGTGGGGGGACTAGGCTGGAAATCCTTTCTAATCTGCTTTTAAATTAGCTCAATTTTTCCACCGCCTTTGCAAAGGGATGGAAATTCCAAAGTTGTTTGCAGCTTGTCTTTCACCAAATTAAAATGTTCATACTGTTATGCAGACACAAAGGAACTTCCCCTGAGAGCAGCCCTGGGACCCCGTCTAGAAAGTTCTGAACTCTCCCTCGCAGGTCAGGGAAACACTGTGCTAAGGAACTGGAGGCGGCGGCCCAGGAGAGGAAAAGGTCGTGGGGAGGGTGACAGGGAGTGTTGCCACGAGAATGACGGACTCTCCCCCAGGCAAGAAAAGATGGACCAGCGCTGGGTGTCTGAAGGTCTGAATGTCCTGTGTCTCAAGGAGACAAGCGTCACCAGGCCCCGGGGGGGGGGGGGGACACATGGCAATCAACTCACCTCTGGTTCAACAAGCAAGATGCTGCAGGCCCTCATGACTTGAAGTCCAAAGATCACACATAGGTACAACTAGATCCAGGTGATCCCAGGATGTTTTCTGGGTTCCGCCCCTCTCCACCCCTCCCCCTGCTGGCCTCTGGGGTGCCTTCATTCTCAGGTGTGCTCCGAGTAGCTTGTCATAGCTTTTGGGATGACTGACACCGTAAGACAGACGTCGTAGTAGACCTTGATGTGCTCCACAGGAGCACTGGTCCCTCAGTTCAGTCGCCGTGGGCAGGATGATAGACACCATGACTGGGCCGTCTGGGTCACCCACCAACCACAGGGTGGGGGCGGGGGCCCTGCGATTAGCACCCCATCAGAATCCTAGCAGCCTCCAAGCCCCCTGGAAGGTGCAATGGAGAGGAGGCCAGTGCTTGCCGTGGGGAGGCCCTAAGTGGCCCTGTGGGCTCAGGCACTTAGCATCCCTGAGACGGGGTGGACATGGCCAGAGTGGCCGACCGAACGGCTGATGACCTGCACTCGTTCACTGGCCAGGGTCCCAGAGGCTCCCACACTCCCATTTTCTGGTGCCACAGAGGCAGGAGGTCCCTTTGAATTCCATGGAGAGGAGGAAGCCCCTTAGAGGACCACTGTCCTGTGTCCCCAAGCCATGCAGTGGGGGCCCTGAGCAGATGCTAATGGAAGGACACAACCATTTCATCAGCCAGGCATTATCATACCTTCAACCAGATTGGAAGTCACACCTTAGGGACTCCAACAGGCTGAGAACCAGAGGACCTTTAGTCACTCCACCAAAGCCAGGCGAGCCTTGTCCAGACACGCACAGACTCTGCCGCAGGTGAAGTGGCCACACGCCTGGGAAAGGAGCGGCATGGGGCAGGCCACACCCTAGCCAGCCCGGCTCTGGTTCCGAGGAACCTCGGGATGGGACAGGGCCTCGGTGGGCCTGTCGCTCACGTCTTGCCCTTCCCCAGGGTGGCATTCTCTGTGGACAGCCAGGTGCCCAAAGTCCTGCCTTGGCCACTGCCTCCCTCTGGGGTCTCCTTCAAACTCCCCCAGCCCTGGGTTTGCGAGACCCTCTGGGCAGGGCTGGGAGCCTGAGTCATGGGCCACCTGCTGTCCAGCTGGCAGTGTGGGTGCCCTGGTGACCAGGCTCAGTGCTGGGCAGCCACGAGTAAGAAGGGTGTGTCGGGACGGCTCTCAAGAGCTTGGCCCTTCAGCATCTCCCTCCCCTTATTTCCTACAAAGCACTGACAGGAAGGCCCCTGAGGCTTCTAAGGGCAGTGGCTTCCTCAAATTGTCCACCTCCAGCCCTGGCCCCAGGTTCAGGGCCACCTGCCCCCCCCTCTCCAGGAGACCGTGATGTCCCACGGGGCCTTACTCCTCTGTGGCCCTTGGGCCAGGCACAAATGCCTATGTGGCAGGGAAAAGACTCCTGCAAACAAACACCTTTGATCATTTCCTGATGAAAGGGCAGGAACTGGGAGGCAGCTCCACCAGCTCCAGGCCCAGTGTGGGTGGGGAGGTGGGGGTTGTGCTACTGGGGGATGAGGGCAGAGTGTGTGCATGGGGAAGGGGGTGTGCCAAGGCCCGCGGCTACACCACCCCCTTGTCCTCACCCTCCTCCCTCCGAGTCTGTCCACTCACCAAAGACAGCTTCTGCAGCCCACAGCCCACCCACCAGGCCTGACTCCCAGCAGCAAACAGCCATGTGAACCCCCCACTGCTGCTCCTTCTGCCATCAGCACCTTGGGAGGCTGGGACCTGGCAGCACCTCCTGTCCTCAGGACTGGGCTGTGTCTGAGCCTCCTGGGAGCCTGGGCCGTCCCAATACTCGATGCAGCCCCAGAGAAGAGGCTCCGGTGCTCAGGGCCAGGGGTCCCTCCTACTCTCTTGCCCAGCGGGTCCTGCCGGGCGGGAAGAAAGAGACCTTCAAAGGCCCACGTGCAGGCCAAGTCAAGGACAGGCAGCTTTTGAAGTTTGAAAAGGGCCTTCCGGAGACCAGAACAATGGGAAGGGTTTGCGGCAGGAGGGGAAGGAGCCACTTTTCCAGCCCCTACAATCACTTGCATGAGGTCCTTGCAGCTGCAGGCTCCCCACTGCAGACATGGGGCCCCTTCCCCGCAAGAATAGGGTTTTGGCGCCAGACCAGTCACACCGGATCACAGCTCAGGTGTCCTGCCTCCCCTGCGTAGCCTGCCCCATGGGCCTCTGCTTCTGGCCTGCCCAGCAAGCCCAGAGGAGGGGGCAGAAGCCTGAGCCTCTGATCACCGCAGCTTCCATCCAGATCCTCCGAGTCCCCGCCTGCCCCCTTGCCCGGCTTCGGCACTCCTCCCCCTCCAGCCCTCCGTACAGAAGCACCGTTCAGCACAGACTGCAATGGTCCCTGCAGACACTGTAGCCCAGCCAAGGCCCGGACTGCTCTCCCAGGGCTGGGGTGAGTGTGGGCTGCTCAGGGACAGGGCTTGTCAGAAGCCCAGGGAGACATAAAGAGCATGGGCCATTCAAAAACTTGATCACAGAAGGAGCCAGAAACTAGACACCTGTGGCTCAGGGAAGGCAGCAGTGCTCCTGACCAGACAGATCCCTAAACTGGCTGGAACCTTATACCCCAGTCTCTTCTAAGCCCTATTCACTGAGCCCCTTCTATGCCTGGATCTTGCAGGAAGGCCCGGGCATAAGCCCCCTGGCAGGACCCTCCCACAAAGGAACAAACAGACGCTACCATTGCCAGGTCACCAGAAAAGAGACACCCTATTCTGTCGGACTCTCACGCCCAGCTGGCTCAGCCCACACAGCCCAGCGGCCCAGACGGGACAGGCCTCACCACGCAGCTGGAGACCCTGGGTGAGCCGCTATCGGGGCGACACCGCGACCCTGACCCGTCCTCTGGGGCGGCTCCAAAGAGCTCTGGGGGGATGGGGAGCAAGAATGCAGGGCTCAGAGGGCACAACTCCAGGACCTATGACAGCAGCCGCGGGGGAGGACCCCTGCTCAACACAGTTCAAGCCAGCGCTCCAGCTCAGCAAAGGTCTCTCTGCACACAGAAACGGGCTAAGAAGTTAACTACTCGGACCCAGGGAGTAACAGTGATTTATTGTGCAAATCCCACACAGGTTCCAGATCCGGGGCCAAGCCCACAGCCCTAGCTGGGCCCTGGCTCTGGGACTGTTCTGTGGTCCCCACTCTGACCAGTGTCTGCTGTGGAGTGTACAGGTGTCCATGAGCGAGCCCACGTGTGAGGAGGGCCCCCTGGGGATGCGCGCACTTGGGCGCTGTGGCATCTCAGTCTGACATCACATCCCCCATCTGCCCAGGCTTAGGAGCTACACTGGTCCACACAGTCCCTCCCGCTGCGGAACACGTGATAGATGCTGGTGGGAGGGAACATGGCGACAGCCCCGAGCAGGGAGCCCACCTGGATGGCCACGCCAGCCGCCAGCAACGCCGGCCGGCCACCACTGTGCAGCAGGGAGCTTGCAGCCACCTTCACGTAGGAGAACACACCCAAGCACAGCACCCACGACAGCACCTGGGAGGACGGACACAGCAGCAGGCTGAGCACGAGGGGCTCCCTGCTCTGGGGGAAGCCCCTCCCCACCGCAGCCCTCTTTGCTTCGGTGTCCCCCGTGTACTTACCACAAGGACCGCTCCTGCAGAGGCACCCACCAGGGGAGGGCAAGGGCTGAGGACCGCCAGTGCCATCAGGTAGGCCCCAAAGAGCATGCCCAGCATGGAGAGACCACCCAGCCCTGCCGGGGACCTACAGGGGTGAGCAGGAACTCAGGGCTGGCTGTACCAGGACCCAGCCCCCATCCCCGAACTCTACCCCCAGGAGCTCGGGGACCCTTGTGTACCTGCAGAGCACGCCCATGGCCAGAAAGCAGGCGAGGGGGTTGGCAGCGCTGCCTAGCACCACGGCCAGGTGGTAGGCCAGGCGGCCATAGGGCAAGCAGGAAAAGCTCTGCACTGCAGGCAGCACACCATTAGTCAGCGCACTGGTGACGGCCAGCAGGCCCAACAGGCAGGCTCTGTGGCCCGAGAGCAGCCGCTGGGGCTCAGCATCTGGGCTGGGAGTGGCGAGTGCTGCTCGGCTCGGTGACTCCTGCAGCGGTGAGGCCTCTTCCTCCTCCTCCACCGCTGGGGCTCTTGCCCGCAGGGCAGACCCCGGACCCCCTGTGGGTGCAGATGGTGGGGTTGGCAGTAACAGCAGGAGACCCTGGAAGGCGGCAGCCGAAGTGACCAGAAGAGCGGTCAGCACCCAGAAAAAGGTGCTGGTGGGAAAACGCTCTGGGAAGTCGTGGGGGAGCCAAAGGGTGCCGTTGGTGGGCGATGGCAAACACTCAAGGTGGCCTACGCCCTGCACAAGGGCCAGCACACAGGGCAGCAGGGCACTGAGGCCCTGACCCAGGAAGAAGGAGCGCAAGAAGGGAGGTGGTAGGTGGCTCAAGAAGGGCAGGAAAGTGACGTTAGAGGCACAGCAGGCCAGTGCCAGCACCAAGGCCAGCGTTAGGAAGGCCACGGAGTGGAGCTGCCCTGCGACTGGGGCCACATGGTGCCACAGGGGGGCCAGCAGGGCTGTGCCCACTATGCTCAGCGCCTGGACCACCTGGACGGGAGCTCGCTCGCTTTTGCCCGGAGCCAGCCGCCTCCACAGGGCCACCACCAACAGACCCAGGTTCCCCACCGCCACAAGCACAGAGAGGTATGACGGGAGGCTCCAACCTGCCGGGAAGGGAGAAAGCTAAGTCAGGCGCTAAGTCAAGGGCTAAGTCAGG